>BQNB010109035.1:0-22837 GCA_026074375.1 Tanacetum coccineum | reverse complement strand
GCAACTTGTAAACACTTCCCCTCAAGTGGTGCATGTAGATGGTTAAATATTAAATCAATAAGCTTCCTCTAAAACCAATATGTTTACCATCTCTTGAATCTCGAACTCTGTAGGCTCTATGTACACTGATGAAGAAAACCGAGTATAACGAATTTGATGAAGAAATTGAATCTCCTAAACTTATGTCTTATGTCTTGCACAATCCACGTGACGTAGAACTTATAAATGAATTTGTGAAATATAAGTAGATCACAACCTCTTGACAAAAATCCTCATCTTCTATGAGACACATACTAAGTGATAGCAAATGTGAGCATTGAGCACCATAAGAAAAATCACACACTTTTGCTAGATTTTGACAAGTCTTCGTCATACCATTGTAAGCACGAATAAGTTATCTTTAAAGTCATAGCTTGCAAAACTATACTTTAAGATATGATAAGAAACACACCTGTGAAACCGAACTACAACATCAAATAAGAAATATTCAATTATCTTCGTAATCACATATTCAAATAATCCCAAAAATACGAGCCATAAAATTAATAAGAATAAACTATTTGAAAAATAGTTCTGTCTGAGATCCAAATCCTCTGTTGTCCCACATCAGACAATGCTAGCAGTATAAAGTACTCTGGCTGTACTAACAATCAAGCCCAGCAGTACTAATGTGTACTAGCATTATTAACTGCTATATGCTAGCAGTAGAAACAATCAACTATCCTAATCATGAAGCATCATTAAGAACCATTAGCAGCATTAATGTATAATACCAGCAGTACTAATGATCAGATAGGAGAAGCAATAATCTTTTGTATGGGCAGCACTAATTAAACACCATAACCACGATCACACCAGAAACATACAAATATCCACGGCCAAAATAAACTTCCCAATAAACTAGGAAATAATTATAGGAACCAAAAATCAATCCCTAAAAATTAGGATCCCATAATATATTAGATTCCATTATATATACCAAGTACTTAACTGCCTACAAAATCAGCATCCATACAAGTATACTGCTAAAAATCATTCATCCATATTCAATATCATGTTGCTTTCCAAAATCTTCTCAACACAAACGCATCTCTCTTCTAGAAACATGAACCAAAAACACAACCTTGAAACCTTAAGCTTAAAAACCTGCTGTCATAAATACGTGCCCATCTGCTTCTTCTTTTCATCACTAGCAGTATTAACTTACTTCATTTACCCTAGCAGTAGTAATACTCAAAACTAGTAGTACTAATGAATGCAAGCAGTACTAAGTTGTTAACGACTAGTACTAACTTGTATTTGCCAAAACCATCACGAGGAGTATCAAAACCTTTGCCTTAAACGAACATCAAACTTCTATGGATACTTTTTTTTAAGTATCCAGATGACACTTGTATAGCCTCATAAAACTGTCGCTAAACTGTCACAAATTAGCATTCTTAACTTCAAACTTCTAGGCAGAAACATGACACCTTTTTCATCATAAACTCGACATTAATAACACCTTGTAAGATCCTAGATCATGAGCCACGAGGCTCTGATATCAATTGAGAAGTCTGTTAAGACCCATTAGATAGTTATTAAGACTCATCTAAGATATAGTAACAATTATTAATAAACTTGCACATCGGAATAATAAACACGAATCAAAGTTACTTCAAGGTTTTCTTCATTCACTACATCCCCAAGATCAAATGATCGTTGGGGATAAACTAACTAATACATAGATGTTTATAATACATCTATTACTATCTATTAACTATTAGACTCTCATTGGGAGAGTTCTAACTATTCTCTGTTATATTTCTAAAACCTATGTCTATGATATCTTTATATAAGGAGAGATCATGACTTACAAAGGAAGTAAATTAATGATAGGAAACTATTAAAATAACTAAAAACTCAATAAACCAAAACATTACTTTAAACCTCATTAAGATGTTTCCTAATCATTATCTTGTAGAATATTTGACCAAATCTTCATATTTCTCCACCAGCTTGTAGAGTTTCATAATGATGACTTTGATCCTTTTGTTTCATTCTGTTGCTTATTTGTATCATCAAATCAAGAAACCTAACAGTTTCTAACTCACAGGGACAAGCTTCTTCCTCAACCTATGTTGATGATGTCATGTTTTCCTTCTTTGTCAATCAATCTAATAGTCCACAGTTGGATAATGAAGACCTGGAGCAGATTAATACTGATGATCTTGAAGAGATAGATCTCAAATGGTATGTGGCCATGCTTACCATGAGGTTGAAGATATTCTTAAAGAAGACAGGAAGGAATCTGAATTTCAATGGCAAAGAAACTGTTGGCTTTGATAAGACAAAGGTTGAATGTTACAACTGTCACATGAGAGGTCATTTTGCTAGAGAATGTAGGGCACCAAGGAATCAAGGGAATAGAAATGGAGATGCTCCAAGAAGAATTATACCAATAGAGACTCCTGTAAATGCCTTGGTTGTTCAAGATGGAATAGGTGGTTATGATTGGAGCTATCAAGCTGAAGAAGGACCCACAAACTTTGCTCTAATAGACCATTTGTCTTTAGGTTCATCTAGTTCATCAAGCTCAAATACTGAGGTACAAAATTGCTCTAAAGAATGTTTAGAATCTTATCAATCTTTTCAAAAATAGTATGACCAACAGCGTGATACTCTTAAAAAATCTAATCTAGAAATTATAGGTTATCAATTAGGCCTAGAATCTCTAGAAGCTAGAATTGTTGTTCATCAAAAAAATGAAGTTGTTTATGAGGAAGACATTGCATTTTTGAAATATGATGTTAAGGTAAGAGATAATTCTATAACAAAGCTTAAAAATCAGTTAGTAGAGGCTTTAAAAGAAAAAGATGATTTAAAACTAAAATTAGAAAAGTTTAAAACATCATCTATAAAGCTAACTAAACTGATAAACAGTCAAATAAGTGTTAATAACAAGTCTGGTGTTGGTTTTGACAGTCAAATGAATGAAAATGAATTGCATGATTGTGATCTGAATAAAAGAGAAGTGTTTGAAAGTGCATCTGACAGTAGTGTGAATGAGATTGAAGAGGAAAATAATCAAGTAAATGATAGGTTTAAGAAGGTTGAGGGATATCATGCAGTTCCCCCTCCCTACACTAGGAATTACATGCCTTCAAGACCTGACTTGTCCTTTGCTGGATTAGATGACTCTGTTTATAAGACTAATGTGAGTGAAACTATCACTAGTGTGCCTAGAAATGAAACAACTACATCTAAGTCTAGTAAAGATAGTTTGGAACAACCTAAAGATGTTAGGCCTAGTGCTCCTATTATTGAAGAGTGGGAGTCTGATAGTGATGAGGATTGTGTGTTTAGACCTTCAATTGAACAAAATAAACCTAGTTATGCTAAAATCAATTTTGTTAAATCAGCTAAAAATACTAGGAAATCTGTTTTTGAACAACACACATACAGGCAAGCTGAAAACCTTAGGAAATGTGAGTGTCTTAGGGTTGATAAAAGAAATTAGAATGGACTAATGACTCAAAAACTAGGGGATGGTTTTGAGTTTAGTAAGAAAGCTTGTTTTCTATGTAGAAGTCTTAACCATTTAATCAAGGACTATAACTTTTATGAGAATAAAATGGTTGAAAAATCTATGTTGAACAATAAGGGAAGGGTTACTAGTCAAAGGGAAGTTAGACCAGTATGGAAAAATGCTCAAAGGGTGAACCGAAAAACAAATTATCTCACCCACATCCTAAAAGGAATTTTGTTCCAACAGTAGTTGCAACAAAGTCTGGACTAGTTCTAGTTAATACTGCTAAGCAAAGCTCTCCAAGAGCAGCAACATCAATTAGTACTGCCAGGCATGTTAATACTGCTGCCTCTAAACTAAAAGTGAATGCTGCATCACCCACAAAATATTCTTATTTTAAAGCACATTCACCATTAAGAAGACCTTTTAACCAAAAATCAGCAGCTAAAACCAATAATTTAAATCAAAAAGTTTATATTGCTAAGCTTGATAATATAACTACTGCTGGGCCAGAAGTAGTAGTTACTACTGCTGAGTGAAAAGAGGAAAATGATGTTAAGTCCTCAGCATGCTGGATTTGGAGACCAACAGGAAAAGTAATTGACCATATCTCCAAAGACAGCGGATCATTATTTGCCTTATTTCTATTATAAACACTAATTTTTATTCAATACTCAATCTTTAACATTTTTTTAAATATATTGATAAAAATATAATAAATTTATTCAACTAAAATCATAACATAAGAAATATCAACTAACATTAATATAATTTAATAAAATAATAAAAAATTAAAAATTAAAAATAAAAAAAAAAACATTAACAAAAAAAAAAAAATCAAAAAAAAAACAACTAGTAACAACATTTAATACATAATCTAATAAATTCTAAAAATAAATAACATATACTTAATAAAATAAAATATTAAAACAATCAAAAAAAAAAAAAAAAAAAAACAAATACAAAAAAAAAAAAAAATAAGAAAAAAAACAACAAAATAAAAAAAAAAAAACACAAATATAACACCATAAAATTAATAAAAAACAACACAAACCTAAAAAAAATAAATAACAAAAAAAAAATAATAAAAAAAAAAATATAACAAATACAAAAAATAAAAAAAAAATAAAAAATAATAAATAAAATCAAAAAAAAAAAAAGTTAAAAAAAAAATACATAAAAACAAAAAAAAATTTAATAAATAAACAAAACAAAAAAAAACAAAAAAAAAAATAAAAACAAAAATAATCAACATACAAATTAATAAAAAAACAAAAAAAAACAAAAAAAAAAAAAATATTCAAAAAATATAAAAAATATAACGACACATAAAAAAAAGTAAGTAAAACAAAACAATTAAACCTCAAAAACAATAAAAAAAAAAAAAAAAATAACTTAAAATAATCATCATAAAAAAGAAAAAAAAAAAAAAAAAACTACAAAAAAAAAATAAAACAACATTATATAAAAAACAAAACAAAAAAACAAAACAAAACAAAAAAAACAAAAACAAAAAAAAAAAAACACAAAATAAACAAAAAAACAATAAAAAAAAAAAAAAAAACAAAAACAAAAAAAAAAAACATACAACAATAAAACTAAGAATAAAAAAAAAAAAAAAACAACTAAAAAACTCTTTAAAAAACATAACAAGATTTGACTAGGTTGATCCTTAAGGCAGACTCAAGTCAGTAATGGCTTGGGTCCCCAAGAGAAACTAATTCTCTTATTTCGAGTGCAGGGTAATCTATAATATGCTTTACAGGATCAAGGGATTTTTGACAGTAGATGCTCTAGGCATATGACTGGGAATAAGTCCTACCTAATAGATCATCAAGACATTGAAGGTGGATTTGTTGCATTTGCTGAAGTCCTACCTAACAGATTATCAAGACATTAATGGTGGATTTGTTGCATTTGCTGGAAGTCCTAAAGGAGGTAAAATTACTGGAAAATGTAAAATTAGATATTGGGAAATATATTTGAGTTGATAAGACCAAAAACAATGAATGAAAAGGAAACAAGAGGGACTTAAATGACAATTCAAGAATTCTACAAACTGGCGGAGGATATTCTACAAAAGATAAAAGATTCCAAAAGATATAATTCTTGAAGATAAAGATGAAGTTTATTAAAGAATTAAAAGATTTAGTTTCCTTATCGATTATGTTATTTTCTCATTGTAGAAATCTAGAGGAATATTACTATTTTAAGGAGATCCTAAATATAGTTTTTGGTGGATGGCAAAGATGTAAACACCGAAAAGTATGTGTGTGTCTAGGCGTCTAGTCCTCTAAGTGGACGCCTAGGGTTTGTGTGTTTTAGCCTTAAGGATCTTTGATTCCTTGTTATAGTTTAGATAACACGTTCTATGATTGATCACGTACAATTGGGGCTTGTGGTAGTCATTGTATAAAGATGATGATGAAACCTTGTTAGGCAATAATAAAGAATGTTCTTAATGATTATTCCACTATGCATTCTATTGTTCTTTGTTATTGTTAATCCTAGATTAAAGTTCTAAACAAACTAAGCTTACAACGATTGTATGGTTTCTACAATTGGTATCAGAGCCTGGTGGCTCGTGATCTAGGATCTACAAGGTGTTTTGGTGTCGCATCTTTCAGGAAAAAGGTACGGTATTTTCTGTCTTGGTTATCATGTCGAATCTAGTGATATTAGGGTTTTTCAGCAACCCTAATTCGATATACCAGGAAGTTTATTTAAAATTATTTTTGATTGGTCCGTGACAACAAGATGGTTGCTGATTGGTTACATAATTCAAGCGTTCTTTGGAACTTATTCTATGAAAAGAATCATTCGCAGTTGGTGAGAATGATGAATTAGTGATAGTTTAGTGACAGAAAAAGTATCGCTAAAGGTGTCGTCTGGATACTTAAAAAAAAGGTATCCTTGAACAGTGGTTATATGTTTTGTACTACTCGTTGGTAGTTACTACTGCCATGAGACACAGTACTGCTGGTGATCGTAAATATTGGTGCTTTACTGACGCTAAAATGTGTCTCAAAAAGGTATAGGAGGAAGGAGCACTTTAAACTGCTGACCTACATGATTAGTCCTTCTAGTATCAGAAGGACAGTAGTAACCAGAGTTAATACTGCTAATCTTATCTTTGAAGGTTATTGCTGCTGCTTGGAGTAAGGTATGAAAATAGCAACGTACTTTTAAAAGTCCAAAATTAGTACTACTCGTTGATTTTATGCTGTCATAACGAGAGTTAGTACTGCTATAAGAAACGAGTTTGTACTGCTCACATACACTTAGTACTGCTAGCCTCTTGGAGTTAGTACTAATAGTATTGGATTTGAATAAAAGTCACACCAGGTACTGATTTGAAGCTTTAAAACAGCAGGTGTTAGTGTTTAGATTATGATTCGAGAATTTGGGATTAATTCTGTTATGGAATTAATTCTGGTTTACATTAATACTGCCAAGTATACATAAGGCTGCCAGGTAAAGGCTGCTAGGGCTTAATGAATTTAATACTGCTAGCATTGTTTGAAACTTAATGCTGCTAGTATGTTGTTAAAGCTGCCAGGTTTGATGAACAGTAGTAATCACAAAGTGTTTCTACTGCTGGTATACGATTAATGCTGCCTTGTTTATCATTAGTACTGCTTGTGTACATGTTTCTACTGCCAATGATGATAAAAGGTAAGTTAAAACTGCTTTGTGTTTGTTAGTACTGCTTGGTTTAAGAGGAAGAGTTAATACTGGTGGTTAGAAAGTTTATACTGCTAGTTGTATTTTAGTACTGCTAGCTATAAAAGTTAGTACTGCCAGCTTTAACAGATAATGGATGACACACACATGATGGACCTCGAATAAAAGTTAGTACTGCCAATTGTATTTGGGTGTTTGCTGTTTGGATTTTGGATTTGGTTTACATGTTCTTAACATATTTAAAGGCTCATATTTCTTGGTATAATTGATTACAAAGATGATTAATTATCACCTATTTGAAGATGAAGTGGAATTATTTGGGTTTGTGTTTTATTATATCTCAAATGGCTTACAACATTTGGAGGTAACTTGTTCGTGCTTAGAAACGATGTGACAAAGACTTGTCAAATCTAGCAATAGGTCTTTGCTATCACTATAAGGAGTTACATTGTTGTGCTCAGTGTCTCATAGAAGATGAGGTTTTTGACAAAGAGGTTGTGATCTACTTATATTTCACAGATTTATTTATAAGTTTGACGTCACGTGGATAGTACAAGATATAAGACACAAGTTTGGGTTATTCTACTTCAGCATCAAATTGGTAATACGCAGTTTTCTTCATCAGTGATCATTACATGGAGCTTACAGAATTCAAGATTCAAGAAATGGTTAACATATGGGTTTCAAGGGAAGCTTATTGTTAAAATGTTTAACCATTTACATGTACCACATAAGGTGAAGGTTTTTACTACTATAAGTCATTGTTACTACTGCTAGTTTAAGTTTCTACTGCTCAAGTTCATTTATCTTAAGGTGCATCATAGAGGGTAATTTGAGTTATTAGAAGGGCTTGGATTAGAAGTGTGATAATGGGTATTGGTTGTGAATTCAAAGTTGCATACTTTAGTCCTCTATTTGATTATGACAAAATAGGGAAGAAGATTTATAAAGAAGATGTGTAACTTACAGATCCTTGGTGGAATTGCATGGATTAAGGGGAAGTATGTTTCATTCATATATTAACTTCAGGGGAAGTTTGTGCTTATTTGGTTTTGTCATTATCAACTAGGGGAAGATTGTTAGGAAATATATTTTGAGTTGATAAGACAAAACAATGAATGAAAAGGAAACAAGAGGGACTTAAATGAACAAGTAAGAATTCTACAAGCTGGTGGAGGATATTCTACAAAAGATAAAAGATTCCAAAAGATATGATTCTTGAAGATAAATATGAAGTTTATTTAAGAATTAAAAGATTTAGTTTCCTTATACAATTACATTTTCCCTTGTAAATCTTGTAGTATATTGGAAATCATAACACAATTAAGGATTAGTGTGTAGGCCGATTTCTAGAGAGAGAAAATAGGAAGTTCTAGTAAGAGAAAGACACTTAGTGTGTGTTTGTTATACAATAAACAACCAACCCTCCCCATGGCTAGAAAGGGTGTTTAAATACAAGAGTTTAAGTGCCCTAAGTGGGCTATGGAGTGGGCTAACATGTGGGTAAAGACCCGGCCCAACACCATAATTAATACGCTAACGATTAAACTATGAGCTATGCTATTCTAGACAATACACGGGGTGACCAAGTATTTTTCGTTAACTTAACAATCTCCCCCTAAGGGAGGTCACCCCAAAAAATATAGTTTGAATTCTAGCATTCTAAGTCTTGATCTAATGACAGTAGCTCGTAATCTTTGATTCTTCATTCATAGGTTTCTTTGTACAAAATGTAGTGATCTTTTAACTTTAAGCTTTAGCTTGTTCCATTAGGCTTGTCTTTGTGTTGATCTTGAACATTCTTGAGATCATCAGCCAATTTTAATCTCTAATCATCATCTTTGATCTTTTACTTTGTTGTGCTCGTGACTTTTTGGGCGGACATGCTCATACTTTGTTGTATAATCTTGAAACATGATCTTAGTCATTTACATAATTTCTCATCTTCATGACTTTATTACTTTCATGTACTAATGAAGAAGTTGATATCAGAGTTGCGGAAGCTTTAGGTCATTCTTCCTTGATGTTGCGAAGTCATTGAGTCTTGAGTATGAGCATGTGGCTATGAACTTGACTTTGCTAGAATAGGTTGACGCACATCCCATCTGTATTATGAACCTGTGATTAAAAACAGTTTGCAATATGCTGAGTGTTTGCTGGGGACAATATGGCTTTGTCATTCGCCTGTGTTTGGTTGGAGTAACCTTTGAATCCGTGAGGACCGACCTGTGATCAGGTAGATTCAATCTTAAGAAGAATCTCCTTGACAGGATTTCCAGCATCAGTATCGGATCTTCTAATGCATAAACATTAGAATCTCCTTACTTGTCTATTCTCTTAATCGAAACATCTCAAAGTAAACAGCACAATAAGAGTGAATCGGTTAGTTACTATCTTACCGATCGAGGATGAAAATTGATTTGAAAATCAATCGATATGTCACTTGAGAAATTGATTTTGTAAATTTCGAGAGTTTTAAGGCATTTATCAAATTCGGTCGTCAATTCAAAAATCAGGACCGATTCGATATCCAGCGTCACAAATTTGACCTATAAAGGATCTTACAAGTCACCTACCATGAGCTTGTTTGATGTTAGCTTAAGCAGGATTTCCATCTTCATTGTGAGTACATAAGTATCACTCAGATGTTCTGGCAAAATCACAAGGATGATGCGTAGGACTCTGATTATACATTACTTGTTTTCACAGTGTGTGAGTAAACAAGAACATTTGAATTGTGTCCTAATGAGATTAATTGATGATCTCTTAGCTCTAGACTTAAGTGAGCAGAGGCTGGAGCAGACTGCCACCTTTTCAATACCAACTATCTAGGAGTGAGATGGTCAGTAGATTACGTGTTGAGTCTCTGTAACAATTGAAATAGAAATATTTTGAGAGATTATGAGTGGCTAGGGAGGGTTGTTTAGCGTATCACTGGGTCCATGATACTTGTCTTCAATGTTAATAATCAACTAAGTAATTTGACAGATAATGTATAGACCGGTTTCCATATGCTAATGTTAAAGGTGGCTGCTTTCTTTTCCACCCTTTTACTCGTAACATTTCGCTTTTCATTCTTCAACCCCTTTAGTGCTTACCAAGACTTCATTGCTAGTGCCTTGTTAGGTATGTTACAGTACTAGCTCCATCTTAGTTAGCACTATTCCCTTATTCACATTACTCCTTTTGTAATCATACCTAAGGACTTCTATACTAACTAGTGAATTGTCCCTGGGTAGATCCCTCCAGCTCTGGCAGGATCGTGGGAACTCATACCTAACCTTACCATCCTTATAACTTCGATAAAGTAATTACAGGGTCGGTCTTTGGTATTTCTACAGTTGTCATCATACACCATTCGCTCCCCCTTAATATGTGTATCGATATTCGAAATAGTTTAGCACATATGGGAGAATATATTAATGAGTCTTAAATCCTTTCTATCATGATTTTCATACTAAAATCACATTCTCTCCCCTGATCAAAAATTTCAAACCCGTTGAGATTTTTAGATCTCAATGGATTTAAGTTAGGAAAATTTTGGAGAAAATGTGTCTGATTAATGTAAGCCTTTATGGAAATAAGCCGGCTTCCACCCCTTAAACTAGTGTGGGACCAGTTCATGTTCATATTGGATGAGTTTGTTCTAATGGTTTCAAAATTTGACATAAACTCAGAAAAATATGTATACTGACACGAGACACATCATAATTACTACTACACAATGTACAAGTTTACAATATATACCACACAAGAAGTACTAGAAGCTACAGAGAAGATGTCATCATTCGGTTCTCTGTAGAAGTCTGTAGTCTCCTTCTCGTATTCTTCCACCAACAAAGCTTTCTAAGTTCCAGAAGATTCTCCTGAGCTTTAGCCTCTTCTGAATGGCAAACATGAACTGCTTGCTCTTGATCATATCATTCGTGGTCCAGAACCTGGTATTCAGCCCCAGATTGATCTTGTTAACCTTGAATTCCTTTACCCGATAGTCCAAAGCTTCATCTATTTGTTGTAGAGTCCCGTCATTGAATTTATGGATTTTGTTGAAGCGCATGAGCATCTGCATACCATACTTGTCTTTGAACAGTACAGCTCTTGGGGAGTCAAGAATCTTGTAGTCGTGCATAAACTCGAGACCTGTAGCTTCCCAGCGAGGTTTGGTGAGGTTTAGCTGAGTCTGGTAACTCTTGATGCCGAGCTGGAAGTCTTCTACCCTTTTTATGATAACCAGATTCCTGATCCATAAGTTGACAGCATTAGAGAGAATATTCTTGTTTCGTTAGATGTCATAAATTTGAAAAACTACTCTCTCCCTCAATCAATGACATGTTTTTTATTTAAAGAGCTGTAGTCGTTGATTGAGTGTCAAATTTTTTAGAACTTCAAGTCTGATTAATTTTCAAACAAAACTTTCCCACCATGAAAAAAACAAATAATTTTCTGAAGAATCATAGACGGAAAATCATTTGGATAAAAATAAGACTTCTCTTCTTGATCAAGAAATGATGCACTGAAGCGTACATTAGATCGAGGGTGCACAGATATAAAGTAATCCATGCCCGGGAGAACTTAATCACCAGTTGTTAGGAACACCTGTCTTTTTGGCGACATGCTTTCCTCATTTTGAAAACCGGGTTGCATATCAGAAAGAATAGCAAGCCATAAAGACATGTTTTGAAAAGTTTAAACTTTCGTTTGTGCTTCATTTAAAGACCCGTGTCATTATTGAATGACATTTCTAGGACCGTAAATGTTATCGATAAACGAAAGACATGTCTTGAAAAGTTTAAACTATTTTTGGTATTTTCTATTTTCTGATTTTTATGGATTTTTGATGGTTATATATTTTTGTATTTTCTTTTTGAGTAGGAATATGTACATATTTACATAGGATACTTAAAGCAAATCCATTACTCATCCTGATCATCCTGAAGACGTTTGAGTGTCTCTGGCTTCATACTCTTTATACCAAGCCGCAGGAGAATGAATTCAAATCATTCTCTAGGCGTTGCCTTAGTGAATATATCTGCCAATTGATACTCTGTCCTCACGAAATACAACTCAACTACTCCCTTTTCCACTTGTTCTCTGATGAAATGATGTCGGATGTCGATGTGTTTAGACCTGGAGTGTTGGACGTTGTTGTAGCCGAGAGCTATGACACTCTTGTTATCACAATACAGAGGGATGTGATTGTATGCAAAGCCATAATCCAATAATTGAGACCGCATCTATAGGATTTGGGCACAACATCCAGACATCGCTATGTATTCATCCTCTGTAGACGAGATGGACGTGTTGGTTTGCTTCTTTAATGACCAACTTACTAACTTATCACCAAGAAACTGAGCACTGCCAGATGTGCTTCTTCGAGTGTCTTGACAACCTGCATGATCTGCGTCTGCGTATGCTGTTAGTGCCATGGCGGTGTCTTTCGGATACCAAAGACCCATATTTATGGATCCTTGGAGATACCGAAAGACCCGTTTAACTGCTTCAAGGTGCTTTTTAGTGGGCTTAGATTGATATCTAGCACACATGCACACAGCAAAAACAAGGTCAGGTCTACTGGCTGTGAGATACATCAGGGATCCAATCATACTGCGATATTGGGTCTGGTCAACAGGGATCCCTGAGAGGTCCTCATCCAGTTTTGTTCGCTCCACCATGGGAGTGTCAACAGGGTCACTTTTATGAAGATCAAATTTCTTTAAAATCTCATTAGCGTATTTAGATTGATTTATGAAAATGCCTCTAGGATTCTGAGAAATTTGTAAGCCTAAGAAAAAGGATATTTGACCCATCATCGACATTTGAAATTTAGAGCTCATTTCATTAGAAAAACGGTCACAGTCTTTGGGGTCGGTCGAGGCAAATATGATATCATCAACATATATTTGAACATGAAGAGTGTGTTTGCCTGTTTTCCGAATGAACAAGGTTGGATCGACTACACCCTTGGAGAATCCTTGTGCCAGAAGAAACTTTGACAAAGTGTCATACCACGCCCGGGGTGCCTGCTTTAACCCGTAAAGAGCTTTCTTCAGACGGTAGACATGATGTGGACGATCTGGGTCAACGAAGCCTTCTGGTTGGCTCACATAGACTTCTTCTTTAAGCTCGCCATTTAAGAATGCAGTTTTCACGTCCATTTGATAAACTGTCATGTTTTTGCTGGCAGCATTGGCAAGAAATATTCTGATAGCTTCAAGTCTGGCGACCGGGGCGAAGGATTCTTCAAAATCAAGACCTTCTTCTTGACGATATCCTTTCGCCACAAGACGTGCCTTATTTTTCAACACGTCACCATACTCGTCAAGTTTCACCTTATAAATCCACTTGAGAGCAATAATCATTGCACAGTCTGGAGGTGGCACTAATTCCCATACGTCCAGTCGATCAAATTCATGGATTTCATCTTGCATGGCTTGAAACCAGCAGTCTTCAGCAACAGCAGATTTGAAGTTTTTAGGTTCGACTTTGGACAGTACTGAATTGTAGAAGCACCACAGAGCATCTGTAGCAAGCTGTTTCTGAGTGGATACCCGCGAGAAAGGTTCCCAATAATATTATCAAGAGGATGAGAGTCGGTTCATTTGCGGAGATGTTCATGAGGTTGAGTGGATTGGTTGGGTGTAGTAATTGTGAGAGTCCCAGAAGATGATGCTTTAGAGTTCGGGTCTGGGGCGAACACATTAACAAATGGTTCGTGCTCGGTTGCAACAAACGGATTTACTTCAAAAGAATGCTCAGTTGCAACATCGTGATGTACCAAAGATGATTGATGAGCCGAGGATGATGGTGAATGACTGCCTGATGGTGCATCGTAATCAAAGGATATAGATACTGATGGACTGGTTGGAATGACCGGGGGTGGAACTGCGGGGACATGAGGCATCTGATGATCACCTGTTGGAGTCTCAAAATATTCATCAAACATCGGTTGAAATAGCAGCTCCAAATTTTTATTAGTGGGAGGTACATACGGAATAGCGAGAGCAGAATTAGGTATGAGCCCTGAACTTATAGGTCCAGGCGTCAAAAGGTTAGGATTGGGTCCTGAACTGGAGTGTACAGGAGCCGTTTGCTCAGTCAGCTCATCGAATGTAACGTGAATAGTTTCCATTATTTGTCGATTCCGTTTGTTGTAGATTTTGTAACCCTTCCTGTTTGGTGCGTAACCAACAAAGAACCCAATGTCTGCTTTAGCTTTCAATTTGTCAAGATCTTCGATGTCGTTTGTTGGGTAGCAGAGAGCCCCAAATATACATAAGAAAGAGAGATTCGGTTTCTTGTCATGCACTAGTTCATATGGGGTTTTGTTGTGAAGAGTATGTATAAGGGATCGGTTTTGGGTGTAACAGGCAGTAGCCACAGCTTCTGCCCAAAGAAACAAGGGAGCCTTGGAGTGTGATTCCTTCGTTCAACAACGCCATTCTGCTGAGGATTTCTCATAACGGTCTTCTCGTGAGTAATGCCAACGCTTTTATAGAAATCTGTCAAATTTTTATTAACGAATTCGGTGCCATTATCAGTCCGCACGAACCGGACAGTTTTGTTGAGACCGACTTGAAGTTGTTTTAACAGATTGATTACAAAAACGGGAGTCTCATCCTTGGATCTCAAAAACTTCACCCATGTAAACCTGGAGTAGTCATCGACTATTACCAAAATGTATTTCTTCCCATTTATACTCTGCACTCTTAGCGGTCCACATAAATCCATGTGAAGGGTGTGTAAAACTTCCGTAATGGTGTTAATCGTCTTGGGTTTGTGGGTAGCTTTCCTGCTCTTTCCAAGTTGACATGCCGAACACAAATGATCCTTTTCAAACTTCAACCGAGGTAAACCTCTAACAAGATCTTTACGAGCTAGATCATTGAGAGTGCCAAAGTTTAAGTGATTCAGGCGACGATGCCATAACCAGGATTTGTTCTTGGAGGCTTTAGACAGTAAGCAAATGGGAGAGGACCTCATCATATCTTCAACAGAAATGGTGTATAAGTTCGTACCACGACTTCCTTTAATAAGGTCGACACCATCTAAGTCTCGGACGAAGCATGTGTGCTTTCTGAAGGCAACTTCAAGATCTGAATCACAAAATTGACCGACAGAGAAAAGGTTGTGTCCAAGTCCTTCTACATAGTATACCCTGGAAATTACACTGTCACCAATGACATAATCCCCATATCCCATAATTGCACCAAAATGGTCGTTTCCGAATCGAACAGTCCCAATAAACTTTTTCACGAAATTCCTGAGCCGTGAGCGATCTCCAGTCATATGTTTTGAGCAGCCTGAGTCCAAATACCAGAGAACGATCTGTACAACCTGCATTTGAACAAAGGCGAAAATGGAGATTTGGATACATTGGATCCCCAATTGCAATTGGGGTCCGGTTGGTTAGTGCACGCAAGATTATACGCTACAGGGGCAATAGTTTCCTGTGGATCAGCTGGCAAACAGTCACTCTTAAGAGCAGTAGACCTAACTAAAGGGCACTGTCTTCCTAACGGGAGAAGTCTACCAGTGGGCTTCCATTGTTTTGTAGGCAAGACCTTAGGTGGAGTATTCCTAGTTAAAGGCCACTGATCTCCTAAAGGTAATAGTCTGCCAGTGGGTCGCCACTGATGGCCGATGGTGGTAAACAATTTCCCTGTGGCCTTCCAAACTTGCTTAACTTGCTTAACCCGCCACACTTTAGTGGCAGAGGATTGCTTCACACACATCTCAGAACGCACAACACATTGATCATGATTAACAGAAATTAAGCATTTGTTACAAGTTTTGCAAGAAGTATTAGAATTCGAATTAATTACAGTACGCTTATAGCTAATACTAGAATCAACATGATTCTTATGTTTCCTGTAATCTTTAGCTTTATGTTACCTTTTTGTGTACTAAAAGTTTCAATATAAAGTTTCAAGAGTTTTTCAATTTCAAAAATTAAGCTATTTTTACCCCAATAAGCTCTAATAAGCTCATTTGAGCTTATTCTTGTTAAAAAGCTCAAATTCAGTTAAAGACTTGTCAAAAGTCATTTATTCAATGGTTTTGTTCATTGTAAATCAAATCATGACAACTTGAGTTCATGAGATTCATTTTGGGAACAACGAGGGAGTTGATAACTTTTAAAAAACTATTTGAGCTTTAAGCCAGTTTTAGAGTCTAATACCCATTAGGTTCAGGTTTTAAGCCACTCACTCAACAAGAGTGGCTTGGTTCTGAGGCAACAAAAAAAAACCAAGGTTTCATTTCTCAATTTTCATTTAGCTTAATTTTTAGCTTAAGACATTAGCTTATTTACTTTTAATTCCTGTTCAAATCTTTGCAAACATGTTAGTTTAGGTTTGTTACTTAGTTGTTTTAAGTTTTCATTAGATAAAACTTGAGTAGTCTCAGTTTCTGTTTTAAAACTGTCATTTAAGTCTTAACAAGCTAGGAGAGTAAGTAGCTTATTTTTCCTAATAAGCTATAGGTTTAAGTGTTCATTTAGCTTAATTAGGTGAATTTTAGTAAGAGTAGATAAAAGGTTTTAGCTGGTTAAGTTTTTAAAACAGTTTTTAAGTACAATAAAGTTGGGACAGAATTGGTAAAGGGGTGTTTGGGATAACTATGAAAACGGGTCAAAATTGGTTGTGGTATGGGTTATGGTCATTAAAATAGACTTAGTTTAGATTATCAAGCTTATTTAAACTGTTTTCAAAAGTTTTAAAGGTTCAAAATTGTTTTTCAAAGTTTTTAAAACCATTTTCAAGGCTGTGAGTATTTTAAGAAAATCCCAAGTGCTTATTTAATTAAGCACTTGGATTTTGAGTGTTGTGTCAAAAAAGTGTGCATTTTGTGTGTGTTAAAGAGCTGCCAAAACCATCTTTGGTCTTTTGACTTTATAAGTCAAAAATCACCAAGCCTTTTGGTGGCAGTTTTAAAAAATTCAAAAGCCCTTTTTCACCTTCAAATTCAGCAAGTTTTTATGAGATTTAAAAGCTAAAACTTGGTGCACAGGCCCATTTGCTAGAGTACTTGATCTGTTTGAGCTTATTTGTTTGTTTAGAGCTTATTTGACAAGCTTTTAAAAGCTGTCAAATAAGCCCTTGAGCTTAGCTTAAATCTCCCCTGGTGCAAAGGGGAGATTTTAAGCTCTCATTGCTTACCTTTTCTGTCCACTTAAGCCCAATTCCTTGGCTTATTTCAAGAGCTTATAATCCCTTGTATAAGCCCTCTAAGTTTCAGCTTTTGAAAAGCTCATTTGTTGGCTTATTTTTAAGCCCAAACTTGGCATTTGACTGTTTTTGCATTACTTAGGTGTAGGGACTGCTTATTTTTCTTTGTGCTTATTTAGCTTATGTCATTAGCTCTTTTTAGCTCTTAATAGCTTTTTTAGGTTAGCTTAGGTAAGTGTTAAGCTTATTTTGCCTTTTTGCTAGCTTATTTAAGTCCAATAGGTTATCCTTTTAGCTTTTAAGCTTTATCTTAGTCCTGTCATAATAAGCTGTTTTCAACAGCTTATTAGGTCTTAGCTTTAAGCCTTTTAAGCTTATATAGAATAGTGTAGACCCCTTTAGCTTATTTAAGTCCAAGTTTCAGCTTAAGTTTCCCCAATAGCCAAAGACTTAGCTTATTTGTTTGCCTTTAAGCCTTTTTAGCAAAACTGTCGAACTTTAAGCTTAATTTTAAGCTTATTTAGTGCTTTTCGTAAAAAGTAATAATTACCGGCACATGATGAGTCTTAAGAAGTTCTTCACCATCATATAGTGCCGGTTGGGACTGTTTGGCCTGTATGAGGTGGATTTGGGTTCTGGGCACCTAACGCAGTTTTAGTCTTTTTGTCATCACACCTGAGTAGGGATTTAAAATCTATGTGACAGTTTGAATTGGATTGATCTTGTGAGTGAAGCTTATTCTCAAGTTTATTGTTAAGGTGTTTCAGATTGGAAAAATCAGTCAGGAATTTGGACTCTTTCTGTTTAAACTCTTGTTTTCAAGTCGTTATAGTTTATTTTAATTATCTTGTTGTTTTCTAGTTGAATAAGTTGCAATTGACAGAATGAAAGTTTCCTTTTTAAGATTTTCTCCGTTGTTATTATGATTTTGATATAAACCACTACGCATTTGATCATCCATTTCGCTTTCATGTTTGTCAATTCAAACTTAGCACGTTGCTCATAAATGGACAACTTGTTCCTTATGATTCTTTAGTTTAGTGGGCTTATTGGTCTTGAGGAACAAACGCAATCTCATTTTCAAACAATACCATACATCATTTAGAGGGGAGATGGCACAACTGGTACAATAGAAAATATTATCGACGTCAAATATTGTTCAATATGAATAACATGAGTGTTACCACATTCCATATCGTCAATAAGTTGTGTCAATAAAATTTGCCTGTTTGTCTTCATTATTGAATCTCATGTTTCGTCTTTGATTTGTAAAAATACACTATGATCATTAAGCATTTCTAGATTGTACCTTAGATAAGTTTGATGCATTAGATTGGACTCAACTTGGATTTGTGACTAGGCTGAGGACAATTGGCCATGGAATTTAGACTGGAGCTCGTCGTTCTTCAGCAATGGCTGAAATCATAAAGCGTCACAGTCATCTGCCTGGAAAAATGTTGTCCTCATTCAGAGCTAAGTCTTGGACTGGTTGATTATCCACATCTGCATCAAAGGTGTTGACCTGTTCACCAGCCAGAAAGAGTAGTTCCTCTTCATCCAGAACTGCACCATTCTCTTGGGCTTGCATCAGTAAGCATCTTGTCCTTGAAATAATCAGAATTCTGTGGACGCTTCGGCTGAGTACAGTTGGTGTCAATAATGTCCAATCATTACTTTAATAAACACTTGGACCGGTTTCTTGACCTGCATGGCAATTCCCAACTTCTATTTGGTGCGCCCCTTTACCTGGCAGCACCATTTCCCGAGCAGGATACCTCTGATTCTGGATTATGATTCTGTGCCTTAACATTTGAACGACAACCCGACCATCTTGAATGGTTGCTTGATTTCGGGTGTTAGAAGAGGTTCGAAGTTGATTGTTCGTCTGAGAAAGGTATAGTCTGAATGATTGGGCAAAGAAGTGACTTGTTTGGTTAGGTTGTCAATGTTTTCTCATAGTTTGGGTGTATACGAATCAATTTGTGATGTTTCTGGGATTTGTGAGTTAATTGTAGTGATTGAGTGTTTGTTGGAGGAAGAAAGGATATTGATGTGACAGGTCATGTGATGGATTGGGCATGGAGGTTGGCAGTTGAAACAAATGCAAGTTGATCATTAGTAGCAGGAGTGATTCTTTCAATAATCAGCCGATCTTGTGCAGCATGCTTCTCATGTTGTTTTAAATATGCATATAGCTGTTCGTGATTTGTCACTTTCAGACCTTTGTTTGAGTTAACGGCTGTTACAAAACATATCTCAATTCACTGGTGACATGTTGTTCACAAAACTTGGCGTTTAGGCTGATGTTAGGCATTGTCATTCTGATATTTCCTCATGGTCGTTGACCAGCTTCGTGAATCAAACATATTTACTCATTGATGTTTTCACCTGGAAGCATCTTGAACCGCTCAAATTCATCGTACAACTGTGATTCTCTATCTTCTTTGGTGAGCTCAGAACCTGCAAGAAGCATTTTGACGTTGTCCCAAATTGCTTTTGCTTCAATGTTGTGATTGATGAGCTTGTAGATATCTTTGGGTAATCCTTGAAGTACAATATTGGTTGCACAGACATCTGCATCGTATCACTTCTTCTCCGTGTCACTTAGATCCTCATATGTACGAGGCCTTTCTGGTCCAAGTAGAACACCTCCCTCAGGGGTAGTTCCAAGTGTATTCCTTGTGGTCTCAGGCTCAAATGGGTCACTGATCAATCTAGACTGGTGAATTAGAATCATTTTCCTTTCCTCTATAGACAATCGGATTCGTTGTGAACCATGATTCGGTAATCAGTCCTATGAGCATGGAGGGCGGGGTATCAAAACCGGTCTGCTTGAATATCATATGAGTTAATAGACATGATTGTTGATTGATTGTATTATGGATAGACTTTGGATTGGTACAATGATTAGTGATTGTATGTTTTAAAAGTGATGATTGTTGTTTGATAATTGGTGATATGTTGTTGTTTGTGATGTTTTGGTTTGGTTTATTAAGTTTCGAGATGTCAATACAAAGTCTCAGTCATGATAAATCTTAACAAGTCTCAATGTTAAGGATTAGACAAAACTCAGTGAGGTGTCCTAGACAAAACGCAGTCAAAAAGCAAAGACAAAACGCAATGTAGAAATTTTTTTGCCAGGGATTCTTTCCACCAAAACGCAATAAGGGTCTTCAACTTAGGACAAAACGCATGACACAAAACGCAATGAGAAGGAGACAAAACGCAGTGACGTGTCTTGGGCAAAACGCAATCAACTCTTGAGACAAAACGCAATCAAGAAATTAATTGGGCAGAGTTTCTCCTAGTCAAAACGCAATGAGGGTCTTCAACTTGAGACAAAACGCAATACACAAAACGCAACCTGTAATGTTAACCAAAACGCAATACACAAAATGCAACTGACAAAACGCAACTGATGTACTACACTAGAAGACAAACCGCAGTGTACTATTCTCTGACAAAACGCAGAGACAAAACGCAACTAAGAAACGTCTTCTAGGGAGACAAAATGCAATTTCTAGAAAAGCTTCAAATCACAAAAAATCACCCTTTTGAACGTTTAAGCTTGGATTTTCTTGCATAACTTGGTACTAGAAGGCTAAAACTATACTAAAAACACTAACTTTAACACCACAAATGTGAGAATCAAAGAAAGCCAATGTGAAAACCATAAACCTTCAAAAACCAAATTTTTGATTAATTCTTCCAAGAGAAACGCACATATAATCTAAGTAATCATCCCATGTGCTCTTGTTACCAATTGTAGGTTATTGAAATCATAACCACAATCACGGATTAGTGATGTGTAGCTAGCATCCTCGCAAGATGCTCTGTAGTGATAGATGATGAGAGAGAACGTATTGGATGATGACGTTCTTCGTGGTGTTGTGCAGAGTCCAGAGGATACTCTAATAGTGTGCACAACGTCGCCTATATGCTCGATACACTTATGAAGAAGCATATTACTAACTACTCGCTATCTCTTCTCAGTGCGCGCCTCGCCATCTGAGCTAGCCATTCACGGTATTTGCGTTTGTTAAATTGTATGAACGAAACACACATGGGATAGGGAGTAACAACACACTCCCAACCCCAATACACTGCACAGACTCGACGTAATTCTCCAGAAACCCCGAGACCACAATGACAAGTTAACATGTAAAAGCCGAGCGGGTTAGGTGCTTCGCGTTCTTTTGCTTTCTTATCGCGCGTTAGATTCGTAAATTAAGGGGATCGCCCCTTTGAAATATGGGGGCCGCCACCTGGAAGTGTCAAAAATTTCCAGGTTTTTTTTTCAAGAAATGATAAAAAGGTGGACTATTTTGTGGCTATTTTACAGCAAGTCCAAATTGTTATGGCAACTAAGACTACAATATTCAACAAGCAATAAAATAGGCAAACAAATGCCTAATTTTGTTTTAAACATAATCGAGACTAAAGGCTTTTAGCAAGTAAGAACAGGTAGACAAGCATGCAAGAAGGTAAAATAAAAGTCTTCAATAGAGACCATATTAAACAAATAGTTTTAAAACTCCTAAGATTTCTTAAACAATAGAAGTAGATTATAAACACATTTAAATGAGACTTGTGTTTGTATTTATAACCCTAGTGTGTGCCTATATGCGACAAATGTGGAGTGACGATTATTTCAACTCTAAGAAAAGAAAACCTAAGAAATAATCCAAGTGCTCCTTGATTTAATATTGCTTAATCAAGATTGTCGAAAAATATATATTAGATTATATATTTTGACAACAAGTGCGAGATCATTATGCATGATTTGAAAAATGTTTTTAGCATATATCAACAATGTATGAAAATAGATTTTTTTATGTACTCCTAGTCGTGAGAAGGATTTGATAAAATGTATTGGGACTTACATATACATATATTAAGTAAAGAATCTTAGACCTTGACAAAGCCGAGGTTATGTAATTGTATGAAGGTTAATTTTTGAATAATTCCCAATCTTTGATTTTGTGCAAAATAGAATCCTAAACTTAGATTTAAAAAAAATATAATAAAGCTTTTTATCTACTGTCAGATGGCGGTCCCCTTAATTACATAGCCGACCCATTTAATTTTAAGGGGACCGCCCGTTAAGAATTAAGGAGGCCGCCCATCTGACCTAATGCCATAATCTACGAGAGCTTGTTTCATCCATAGTGCTTGTTGACATGCCTTTCTGGTGCTTATATATTCGGCTTCGGTAGTGGAAATAGCAAGAGCGGTTTACTTCTTCGAAAACCAAGATGTTAAACAACATCCCATGAATGTGCAAATACCGCTAGTGCTTTTTCGGTCCACATAATCTCTCGCATGATCAGAGTCCGCATATACTATGGTTTCTATGCTGGACCCCTTAGGATAACATAATTCTAAGTTCGTAGTGCCTTTAACGTATCAAAAGATACGTTTGACCACTTCAAGGTAAGAGGTTTTGGGATCCTCTTGTAAACTTGCACAAAGGAAAACA
>BQNB010109034.1:0-22838 GCA_026074375.1 Tanacetum coccineum | reverse complement strand
ACAAAAGGTTCCATATCAGTTTCAACATTCCCCACAAAAAGACAAAAATAAAAGCGTCTACCTAGGGGCGGCCCCTGATAGGCAGGATGGCCCCCAGATATATCTGGGACCGTCGGGACCGCCTACAGGAGACGTTACCCAGTCTTGGCTATAAATGCTGCACTATTCCCTGCAGTTTTTAAGACCTCATTGCACTATTTTTTCTAATATATCTCTCTCTCTAAAACATTTTATCTCTCTCTAAATCTCTTGATCACTAACATAGTTTAATCTTGTTTCAAGTGATCAAATTTCATCTTCTATCTTCTTCCTTCTTCTATCAAGTGCAAGAGAAGAATACTCGTATTCGCCAAGAAACAAAGTGTTATAGATTAGTGATTTCTCCTCTCTTCTTCTAAGATTCAAAACTCTATTTTGATTTTCTTATATGATTGTGTAAATCGGATTGTGTGTAAATCCGATAGTGTTTGTGATTGGGTAGTACTTGTGTAAATGGTAGATTGGTTCTAGTTAAGATTATGACTCGACATCTAGCTTAGTGTCGGAAAATAACGTAAGCGATGTGTAAATGATTTTCTCTGCCTGAAGGGAGCTTGTTGACACAGTGAAATCTCGAGTCGGATACTCGGGGAGTGGAGTAGGGCGAAGAAGAGCTTCATAGCCTAACCATTATAAATCTTGGTGTATTGGTTTGATCGTTCTTTCCTTTATCTCTTTATATTACTTGTGTAGATATTACAATTAGATAGTTATCGTGATTGGTTCATATTGTTGATTGATTGAACATATACTATAATCTAACAATTTGAAAAGTAAAATTTTAAAATGGCAATTAACCTGTAAACTATTCAACCCCCCCTCCCCTTATAGTTTCCACAATTGGTATAAGAAGCCGAGGTCACTTAAGATTTTTAAAATATATTGTATTTTAAAGCTTGGATCGATCTATGGATTCTGACAAATATCTAAAAGGGCAATCCATGCAAAGACCACCACTCTTTGAAACTGATAGTTTTATTTATTGGAAAAATAGATTCGAAACATATGTTAAATCAAAAGATATTGATCTTTGGCATATTATTACCAACGATGATTTCCATCCTATTGAATAAAATCTAGAAACCAAATTAGATGAGGTTGTCCCTTTTGAAAAACAAAGTGATGATCTTAAAAAGATGCAAGCGAAAAATAATAAAGCCAAAATGGTTATTTACAATGCTTTGCCAAGAAAAGAATATGAAATAATTTTCATGTGTTAATACGGAAAAGAAGAAATTGGAAACTTTGTTAATCACATCAAGGTAATATCCAGGTCAGATAAACAAAGATTGACCTTTTGGTACAACAATATGACAATTCTTCATTTATGAAGTCGAAAGCTATTGAGTGTGTTTTGCTAGGTTTAATACTATTATTACTAGTCTAAAAGCTCTTGATGAAGTCATCGGGAATCTCAAAGTTCACTAGATGATCATCAAGAAAGATAATGAAATAGTCAAAGCTAAGGGGAGAAATTAAACTCTCTTGCTTTAATGGCTATGAAAGAATCTTAGTGATATGGATGTGTTTCGACTCTGAAAAGTTGAATGACAGAATAGCCATCGGCAGTTTTTGGATTTCAAGAAGTTCTTCAAGAGAAGAAGTAGATTCGTGAGACAACCACATAATGACAAAAAGACATTCCAAAGAAGCCAAGATGACAAGAACGGCAAAAGTGATAGAAAATGTTTTAGATGCGGTGATTCAAATCATCTTATTAGAGAATGTCCAAAACCACCGAAAGATAAGAACCAAAAAGCATTCGTAGGAGGTTCTTGGAGTGATAGAGGTGAAGAAGATGATGAGAAGGTCAAAGACGAGACATGTCTCGTAGCTCAAGCATCAAATGAGGTATGTTCCGATTCCTCTTACTTTAGTGATGAAAATTCATCAATTGACGATTTTAATTTAGATAATGAATATGATAAACTTTGCAAGATGAGTTTAAAAATAATCATTAAGAATAAACAACTAAAAGTTACTAGAAATAGTTTAGAAAATGAACTTAATGAACTAAAATTAAAATTGTCTACATTAGAGAAAAACAAGGGAGTTGATCTCGAATGTACAATTTGTCAATTACTTAAAATTGAGAATGAAAAACTCAAAGAAGAAGCTATTAAACTAACTAAATTTGAAAAGAGCACGCATTGCTTAAATGAAATGTTAAGCAAGCAAAAGCCCTCCGGTGATAAATTAGGTTTAGGGTTTAACTCATGTGAAGCATTCAACTAGTATGTCTAGAGGATAAAATTTGTTAAAAATTCAGAAATGAACAGTCTCAGGGTTCTTCGTTGTTTTTGTTTTGCTTATTTTGTGTTTTATTGTAATTTGGCTGGATTTTTATTTCGTGGCGTTTTGTGTTTATTTTTTGTGTTTTATTGTCTGTTGGTTTATTTGTTTTTTTTGTCCTGATTTTGAATGTTAGTTTTATTCTTTTAAGTGCGTTTCTTTTTGATTGTATTTGTGGTTTTTGTCATCATGGTTTTGTCTAGTTGGTTGGTGAGACTTTTTTGGCGGTCCCCCAAATATCTTGGGCGGCCCTCAAAAGTCCTTCAGAAAACCCCAAGCATATCAAGAGGCCGCCTGTTTTATTCACCAGATTTAAAAATATTGTTCTTTTTCAAATCTATTTTGGGTCCTGGACCAAAACACATAATGGTAAAACAATGTTAAAATTCTTGTTGCTAGTGATAATGAGGTCAAACAATTATATAAACCAACATTTTAAACCGGGTTGGATTTTTATAAACCAATTTTTGGACAAACAAATCCACTCCTAGAGTGTCAAGCATCATTTTCTCGTTCTAAGACACCGCAACAAAAAGAAATGTTGGTTGACAAAAAACCAACCTCATGGTTTTTCTTGTATTTGGAACAAACTTCCAACCTCAAAGCTACATTGCCATGGGATATGTGTTTCCCCATTCGACATACCTAATCCTTACATCAAATGCAAGGGATGTTTAGCACTAAACAAACTTTGGGACATGAGATATTAGGGACCAACATGTTTAAGTAATTCGTTCTATATATTAGATATGCCTTGGAGCTGTCTTAGAACCCGTAAGAGTGGTTATAAGGAAAGCAGTGTTCTAACACATGATGTGGTAACTGAAAGCTCTTTTCAACCTTCAAGGCATACAAACGAAGGTAATGTCATTTTTCTGGTGTATTCTTCGTTGGTAAATCATTGGTAAAAGGTTCGATTCGCTGTCTCTTTCAAAATAGATAATTTAGAGCATGTAGATAACATATGATTTAACTTGTTAAGTGTTAGTTAAATATGTGATAATAAGTGTAAGGTAATATTTTCCGAACATGATAGTGAAATATAAGGATGTTAAGGACTTCTAGTAGAGGTATTCAGGAAGAAAGACCTTATACGTAATATAATATTAGGAAATAAGCCAAAATACAAAATTTGTCTTGCAACGATTGATGAAAATTCCATGTTGTAGCATAGGAGATTGGATCACGCTAATATGCATCTCATTCACTCATTAGCATCTAAGGAATTAGTTAGAAACTTACCTAAGCTTAAATTTGATCAACACTTCTATGATGCTTCTAAAATTGGAAAACAAGCTCATGCTAGTCACAAAGCTAAGAATATAGTCTCGATGACTAGATGCTTAAAAACCTCTACACCTTAGTCATAGTAGATGACTACTCTAGGTATATGATAAGTGTAGAATACACATATCTGTTCGTACCTAAAATAACCCAATTAAACCCAAAACAGACCAAAAATAGCAAAAATATGCTTGTATTTATGTTTTGTATGTGCAGGTATGGATAAGTCAAAAATCACAAGAAAACAGTCAAAAACGGGCAAGCACGAACACGGGAATCAGAAGAGTTAAAAAAGAAGCCAAAGATTCAAAGCCGAAGCTAGAAAAGTCAAGCCCTGGTCAAATCCAGTCAAAGATGGTCAATAAAAGTCAACAAAACCCATTTCCTCTTATTATAAAACACAAGGGCCAAAATTGCAAATTTCCAAACTGTTTTATAACTAAAAAGGATGGAAAAGAGAACACAAGGACCATTTGTGTAAACTTCCCAAACCAATAACAGTTTTAACTGTCAAATAAATGCGCCAAAACCTTTTACTATTCACCCGTCGTCCCTAAGTTACCTTTTACTCAAATCAAAGGGGTTTCTCAAATTAAAGGGTGCGTTGGTCAATTCAAGGAAGCTCAAGCACAAAGGCAGGGAGAAATTAGTCTAATCAAAGGATTCTTAAGCTCACTCTCAAGCTTAGGACACGTAGACATAGCAAAGAAACACAAGGAAGGTGGGATTTTGTGCTAAATCACTCAGAGAACTAGCACAATGTCACATCCAAGGAATGCCACGCTGGCAATCCTTAATTGTGCACAAATCAATCCAACGGCTACAATTGATGCTCAAATGATTGAAGTAATGATTGGTTGAGATTGAAAGTTTGGTGAGCAGGGCAAGAGGGCTAGAATCTTCCAAGGCAGCCTATAAACAGGCCTCACTTCTCACACACACGACATCTAGTTTTTTTTAGTAATTTTTAGTCTAGCTAAATTTCATAATTTTACTTAAATGTTTTGCAATTTTTTTTAAGCAATGTAATCAGTCTCTTCTATTAATGAAATTCAGTTTTAAAGCTTTTTAAATCTCAACTCTTTAAGCTTCTCAAATAATTAAGCATTTCTCATAGCGCTGTCAAAGCGCATTTAAAGCTTTTTTCAGTCTATAAAGCTGAAATAAGAAGCTTATTGAATTCAGAATTAATCCTTACTTAAACCTTAAATCAGTTTTAAACTACATTTATCAGGACCTATTTTGGAAATGAGCTTTTTGGAAGGGGAGCCATAACTTGGAAAGATCCCAGACTTTACTTTAGCTTATCTAATAAGCTAGGAGCTTGTAGCTTCCTTTATTGGTCCTCCTTGTGTATGCTAGAGGAGTTTGTAAGTTTTCTCTTTCATTTCCTTTAATTCTTCTAGCTTTAAAAAATAATGATCTCATTGCTTTCTATATTTAGATCTGCTTATTTGCTTATTGTCTTTGCTTATTAGTGCTTATTTGAGTTTTATCTAGCTAAATCATCATAGTAGTTTGTCTGTTTTTAATTTTCTTAGATTAAATCATAGATCTTTATATAATTTGTCTTATAAACTCTAAAAAACCAAAAATAAGTAAGAAAAAAAAAAAAAAATAGCTTAAGTCTTAGATTATTGCTTATTTAGTTGTTAAGTCATGCTTATTAAAGTAGTTTTAATCTGTTAATTATCAGGTATTAAGCACTTGTTTTCTAGATTTCAAATTTGGTAGCTTAATCAAAGCTGTCATAATCTTAAAGGGGCGTTTGGATTAAGCTTGTTTGACCACAATATGTCAATTTAATTTGTGCAAACACTTTGAGTCAGTTTAGTTTTTCTAAGAAATTAAGTTTCCAAAAGATTTTAGAGTTTAGATTGCTAAATTGAAATAGTTATGGCTTATTATCTTTGTTTTTACACCAGGGCGGTTTTTGACTATCTTTTTGCTAGTGGAACTTTGACCCAAAGCCCTTAAGGCTTAGATCTTACTTGTATTTTGTATACACAGTCTAGTAGAGTGTGTTTAAGTGCAAGGGTTTCACCTTAGAAGCCTTGCCACCCCTTTTTTTTGGGGTTGCATAGTGGCACCATTAAAAAACTAACTACACAAGTTAGTACTGCTGACCCACATGTGGTTTGTTTAAAAGTATAAAAAAACTGCTACCTTTGGGCTTAATAATTTTTTTAGTTAAGTAAGAATAGGATTTAGGATCTTATATTCAAGTAGGGCTAAGATTAGCTATAGCTTAACGTAGCATAAATTTTAGATTACATTTTCTAGCTTATTCTCCTAGCTTATTTTGCTGTCAAAAGTCCTTAAAAAGGTTAAAAAGCCAAAAACAGTACTTAGGAATTTTAGGATTTTGATTTGTTAATTTAGCTTATGATTCTAGATTTTTCAGTTTATATAGATAGATTATAAGTAGTTTGATAAGTCCTTAAAGATTTAGAGTCTAGCTTAGCTTTTTAAAGTTTTTAGCTTATTTGGTTTTTATGCTAAATGCCTTATTTTCTGAGTTTGCTTGTTTCCTCC
Organism: Tanacetum coccineum; assembly: GCA_026074375.1. NCBI lineage: Eukaryota > Viridiplantae > Streptophyta > Magnoliopsida > Asterales > Asteraceae > Tanacetum > Tanacetum coccineum. The sequence continues at coordinate 16,688 of BQNB010109034.1, read as the reverse complement.
TCATTTTCAGTAGTCTAAAAGTACTTTAAGCTCTATTATCTTTTCAATTTTAGGTTAAGCACATCATAAGCTCATTAGAACTTCTTTCCTTTTACATTTTGATCTAGTGTTGAGTTTTTTATAGCTTATTTTCTAAAACCAAGGGTTAAACCCTCCTTTCTGAGGTCAGTTCAAAAATAAGCTCTTATTGAGCTTATTTGTTATTTTCAGCCCAAGTAGTTTTTATTAATTTTGTTCCCACTAGCTTCCTCTACAACTTTGCTCTTTCGAGTTTTTAGTGATAAGCTCTTTTAAAATTTGAGCTTATAATTGGACTTAGTTTGTTGTCGGGGTAGGACCTCAGGGACCATTCTTGTAATTTTTCTGTTTTAGTTGTTTTTCAGTTAATCCTTGCCCGTTAAGTGTTTTAGCCCCGTTAGTCCTTAAGTCTTTAACACAGTTAGTCCCTAAGTTAGTTATTAATTAGTTTTAATTAATAATTAGGGTTAGGTTTTAATTAGTTTAATTAAACTTTTATAAAAAGATAAAAATTAGGGCTTTTATTTTAGAAAATTTCTGCACATTTTCTTTAATTAGTGTAATTTTTATAAAATTTCTAGGACTTTATTTTTAAGAGTTTTATTATTTTTAATTAGTTTAAATCTTAGAAAAATTATATCTTTTAATCTAAAAAGCAAAAAAAAAATGTTTTTCTTTTTCCTAAAATTTTCTTTTGTCCTATCTTAGGTTTATAATTTTAGTTTACATTTTTAGGGATTAAAATTTGTTTACTTGTTTATTTGTCGTGTTTTAATTGTTTCCCGTATTAGTTTAATTGTTTAATTGTTTTTAATTGTTGCTTTAGATAATCAAATCATCCATTTGCTCATTCAAATCAGAATCCAAATTAAAACGTGGTTTCAATTTCACTAGTCGTTGGGGAAACGACCCGGGTGATCATACTTACCCGGTTTAATATACGTATTATATATTATATTATATATATTTTTGAGAGTGAATTTTATCAAGGGTAACTTGGTAATTTTCTTAATTACTCTTTTAAAGTATTATATTTTATATATATTTTACGTGTGTAAAACTTACAAATCAGTTTTTGGCGCCGCTGCCGGGGACTAGTGTCAAGATTCCTTCGTTTTGTGTTTGTTGATTTGGTTTGAAGATCCTTTCGACTTAGAAAGTTTCATTTTTGTTTTATAATTCAAAAATCCAAAAAATCATAAAATATAAAAAAGTAAAAAAATATTTTCATTTTCTTTTTAGTATAAGTAAAAGATAAAATAAATAGAAAAAATCAAAAATACAAAAAAATCTTCCTTTTTAAATAAGAAATAAAAAATCACCAATTGGTAAAAATACCAAAATATAACATTCTAAGGGATGGTGTTAATCATAATAATTTCCGGTGAACTTGTTGGTTCCCAAATCGAACTAAAGATTTAACACTTGCCATTTGTGTCTCTACGAAGTACGGCTCACCTTGAAAAGCAATTTTCAAGAGCTACTGTGAAGTAGTTGATTATTTGGTTTAAGTCTCTTTCGTTGTAACCCGTTAATTTAAAATTCATTGTAAAAAAAATAATATTAAATTAGTGTAAAGTTTTGCTTTTTGATTTTTAGTTTTTCCTTTTTATGCGCACTCGTTCGCAATCTCGAATACGTCGACAACAACAAAATTTTCCGGTTGAAAACAATTGTGAACAAAACGTTTGTTTCCAATAGCCGACATTCGAACCATGGCCAAATGTTAAAGCACCAATCAGGGGTATGAAGATGCTATGTTGTTACAACGATCAATGCTACTATTTCGAGCTTTAAGCAAACCTTTAATCAAACCTTGTTGCAAAAGCAATAAGTTTACGGGTAGACAAGATCCCCACAATCACCTTTGATTTTTAACAAGGTCACTTCACCGTTTAGACTTCCCGAATGTTCTCCGAACACTTCGATAAAGCTTTTGCTTTTCCCTTTTTCTCTAGACGGTGAAGCCCGAGATTGGTTAGACAAGGAACCTCCTAGATCAATTCTCACATGGGACGACCTTGTTTCAAAATTCATAAACCAATTCTTCCCACCATCGAAAACAACTTAACTCTCGAAACAAAATCACCATTTTTTTCCAAGAAACCAAACGTACCTTTACCGAGCATGAGAACGTTTTAAAGGATCATTCGATCAATGTCCTCACCATGGATTCTCGGAACTACACCAACTCGATACTTTTTACAATTCTTTTGAAATTCAAACGATCAAGATGACTTAGATTCCACGGGGTGGCAATTCTTAGACAAGATGCCTCAAATGAAGGTTAGCACTTCATTGAAAGCAAGTCAAATGTTCGTTACTCAAGGCAGTCGTGCTAGTAATTCAAGAGTGAGTACGGTATGCTTCTCTTTTTAATTCTTACTTCTAATAATTCTTTCGATTGCAACAATTAGCGCTTCTCTCGAGGATAAGATGTCTATCAAGGGAATCAAATGAAAGCTTTAGTTGTTACTACTCCTGCACCCGTCAAAGCAGTTGAGGAAGTATGTGTCACTTGTGGTTCAAATCACCATTTTAACCTTTGTCCATTAACTCGAGGAGGAAACGATTTTCCTGTTTTTCATGACAACATCCAACAATTTCAACAAACCGCAGCCGTTGGTAATTTTCTCCAAAGAAACCAACCTTCCAATTTGGCAAGTCAAATGAAACCACCGGGTTTCAATCAACCGAATGTCCAAAACAACCAAAACCGATACCAAGGAACCAATTCTAATTTTAACCAAAACCGTGGAGGAAACTTTAATCAAAACCGTCCAAACAACCAAAATCAAGTTTATCAAGCTCCACCATACCAACCACCAATCAATCAAGTTTTACCTTACCAACCTCCAACAAATAGTGTTTTGAAAACGGATTTTGAAAGCTACGTCAAAGCAAACGATGCGATATTAAAGAATGTGCAAAATCAAAATCAAGGTTTGCAAAATCAAATGACAAATGTTACAAGTTTGTTAACAAGCCTTTGCACCAAGATTAATGATTTAGGCAATACCAACCAAGCTTCAAGTTCAAGTACTTTACCGAGCAATACCATTCCAAATCCAAGGAACGAAGCCAGGGCAATAACAACTCGAAGCGGAGTTTCTTACGAAGGGCCATCCATTCCTATGCCTCCTCCATTTGTTAATCCGGATGTGGTAGAGGAGACGTCAACGGATCATGTCCCACCTCCTCTAACCCAAAAAGTTCAAGAGACAAATTCTCAAACAACAACAAAAGTGAATCAAGAGGGAATTGTCAATAATCCTAAAACATATGAACTTAAGCTTCCTTACCCGGAAAGAAGAAATGTAGAAAAAAGGCAAGAAAAAGATAAGGTTCAACTTCAAAAGTTTTGGAAAATGTTTAAACAACTTCATTTCAATATTTCTCTTGCGGATGCATTGATTTTAATGCCAAAATACACCAAAATGCTTAAAGATCTTTGCGCTAATAAGGAAAAACTTGAAGAACTTGCTAATACTCCGTTGAGTGAAAATTGTAGTGCCGTAATTCTTAAGAAATTACCCGAGAAATTGGGAGATTCTTGTCGATTTACCATACCATGTGATTTTTCAAAGCTTAAATGTCAAGGTTTAGCCGATTTAGGAGCCAGTATCAACTTAATGCCTCTTTCGGTCTTTCATAGGTTAGGTTTTACCAACCTTGAATCAACCCAAATGACTCTTGAGTTAGCCAACCGTCAACTTTGTCGACCGGATGGGATTTGTAAGGATGTGCTTGTTCCCGTAGGAAAGTTTACGTACCCAGCCGATTTCGTAGTTGTTGATTACGCTCCCGACGAACAAATTCCTTTAATTCTCGGAAGACCATTTTTACGACTTCGTGATGGAAATGAAAGTTTAACGTTGAACATGCAAAGTGAAAAATCAAAACTTAATGGTATTCAAAGAGTTGAATCAATCAACATGATTGATATTTTTAACGTTCCGAATTACATTGGTTTTAAGGACTTATTTGCTCAGATGTATAGTGGCAGTCCCACTATTCAATCCAATGATTCCTTTCCTAGTTCTTCTCCGATGAAGACTAGTGATTCTACTTCCGAGGAATTCGCCGATGAATTTACTTTTCCTAACTCATTACCACCGGGTGATGGTGTTTCCATTGTTAAAAAAGACTTCCGAGAAGATACGTTTCAAATTATTTCAAATCCTCTTTTCGAATTCGATGATAGTTTCAAATCCAGCAACGTGAATCCTCTCTTTGAAGAAAACGATAAGGATGTCGAGATTAAGTCTTCTTCTTCCTTCACCGGAAGTAAGTGAATTAGAAGCTTATCTTGAAAAAGATTCGATTCCACCAGGAATTGATCTTAACCTCTCTCCCACCTTTGAAGTTTCAAGTAGCAATCCTACTTCCCCTACTCTCACCGGAGAGAAGGTTTGTTCATGGAAGACACCGATGTTTTTCTCGTTGGTCCGATTTGTGTGGAAAATGATGACTCGAATTGCAATTAGGAAAAAGATAATTTGTCTCTTGGCAACTTTCTTAAATAAGAAACCAAAACCTCTTTCTCAAGAAGTTGAAGAAATCAAGGAAAAAGAAGTTGAAGAAGTTTCAAGTGATGTTCCCATCCATACCATTGTCATGCCAATTCAAATTACTTTCGATAATCCAATTGATTTTAATGATCATTTCTCCAAACCAAAGGCCTTGAAAAAGGATTTAACCATTTCATTTGACTCTACCACCGAATCAAGTATTTTACCACATCCTTTGTTAGATTCCGACTCGCCTTTCACTGCGGAGTTGTCGGCTAGTGTTACCTTGAATTCTCTCGGAAACGAGGACAAAGTATTCAAACCAGGTATACTAGTTTATCATACCATTCATGATAAGAATCTTGTAACTTTGGAGGAGAATTTAAAAGAGAACATTTCCTCCGGGACTCTTTTAGTTTTCAAAGAACCGTCATTTCTTTTACCTCCGCCAGAACCACCAGATGAATGTTTGAAGAAAGTTGTGCTTAATTTCTACCAAAGCAAGAAGACGATACCTCTACATATTGAAGATGTCAATACCTTCGCTTTTATCATTTGGATTTCTCTTCCATACTTCATTTACACCGAGGAATCACCTTTAATTTTCTCCTTTCAATGTGAGAATTTTGTTTTTGATCCCGGAATCATCACGTTTCATAATCCAGTGGCAGTTTCAATGAAAGTTTCCATTTGCTTTCCCTAAGGACAAATTAATTCAGGGATCGAGTCGAGCTTGCGACTCGGTTATCAAAAACAAGCCGCTTCGTGGGAGTTCACCCCATGCTTATCTTTTCTATTTTTTTTCTTTCTATTATCTAATGTGTTGTGTTGAGGAAGGCTTGTACTCTCTTTCCGATTATTCGATGTTTGTTGCTTGCTTGTTATGATTTTTGCAGGATTCTCCCAACAAATTCTTTGAAGACTCTTCGTGTCGGTTGATTTGTACCGTTCTACTCACAGCTTAATCCTTTGTGTGAAAATTAGTTTGGGGAGATCATATCCTTTGTCTTATCGATTAACGTTTATTTTGCATACTCTCATAACGGCTTAGTTTTTGTTAGAGATCCCGACTTTAACATTGAGGACAATGTTTCGTTTTAGTTTGGGGAAGGGAATCTATCGATTTGATGTTGCTTGCTTATTGTTTTGTTCTCACGTACCCGTTTTTCCCACAAAAATAGCAAAAATTAAATTTTTAAGTTCTTATTTGTAGGAATATAAAAAAAAAATAATGTTAAGACAAGAATGTAGGTTTTCCGTTGGTAAGAATAAAAAGTAATTTTTGACCCGACTCGAAACAGTGTTGAGTTTATCCTTTCTCCCTTAACAATTAATAATGATAGTTTGTGCTAGTCTAGCGTAGGACTTTAAACATGTAGACTTTGATATCAAATTTGTAAATGAAGACTTGTGCTAATCTCAAGTAGATTTTAAATATGCCAAGTTGGAATTTATATAGGCTAAGTGTTCACAAATTTCTTTCTTAGAGATTTTAAATTGCGGAGAATAAGAAATGATAGTGTTATTTATAAGTCATGACACTAAACGTAGAATAGTTGGTTTTCTTTAAGCTATAGTGTTAATTGTGGCTCTTTTCTCACGTAGCTTGTTTCACCTTATATATAAATGTTAATAATAGAGTTGTATGATTTTTTGGTTAATGATTAGCTAATAGAAGTTTTCTTTAGTTCCTTTGTAATTAGGATGAGTACACATCAGGAATACTTAATTTGGCATACTATATGTATCATATAAAGAAATATTTTGCTTATTCCTTAAAGAGCCTTAGGGTATATGGGATAAGTAGAATTCATAATAATCCGGAGACTGATAAAAGTTTGCTGATCTTGCCGGCTCACAACGAAATGTTTCCAGCCTTCTAAAAGTGGAGGAAGTTCACCGAAGTCGATATATGTTTGCTATATCCTTGTCGGAGGCGTGGCCGATGTTGTTAGCCTTCTAAAGGACTGGGTTTAATAATGTTTGCTTAAGTTTGTTTCTTTGTGCTTTAAAGAGCCTAAGGGTATCTGGTGCAAATAAGTTGGTTATTCATGTCTTAAAGCGACCTAAGCGGTATATGACATGATGGTGCCATGTTAAGTAGCCTAATAAAAGCAATTTTGGTGGCCCGATGTTGACTTTAATCTTGATGACATTTGATCTTATTAAAAAAATGGTTAGGGAGTAATTATTGCGTTCTTATAAAAAAAAAAAAAAAAAACCCATTACGCTTTATTTTTGGAATTAATAAAATATCGAAACAAGTCTCTAAAGAGCCTTCGGGTATATGATTAAGTAAATTCTTGAGATACAAAAGTAGGATTTGTTGGAGAAAAGTAAGTAAACTATTATTATTTATGAGTAGTGTTAGTGTCATGACTTGTAATTAACTATGATCTTGTTTTAAAGCTTAGCAGGGAAAAGTGAAAAAATGGGGATGATGGAAGTATCTTTTAGACACTTAATTTGTGCTTTTGTTCTATGATCCTAAAACTTACCAATGAGATAATGATAAACAATATACATTAGTCGACACAACTAGTTGTAGTTAGTTAATTTCAAGAAAATTCATAAAAAAGAGAAAAACTCTTTGAAATGGGAAATCGGAGTTTTATAACTTGTGATTCTCTTACACTATCAACAAAAATCTTTGCTTACTGTTCAAAGGTTTAGTTTGGGGAATTTTTGAGTATTTGATATAAGGCATGTGCTTTGCGGAGGACACGCAATCGTTTAGTTGGGGATTTTGATAAGTGTAGATTAACATATTTTTAATACTTAAACATAACCAATTAAACCTAAAATAGACCAAAAATGGCAAAAATATGCTTGTATTTGAGTTTTGTGTGTGCAGTACGGTTAATCAAATATGACAGAAAATAGTCAAAAAGAGCATGCACGGGACTCGGAATCAGAAGAGTACAAAAAGAAGCCAAAGATTTAAAGCCGAAGCCAGAAAAGTCAAACTCGCAGTCAAGTCCAGTCACAGTGGTCAAACAAAGTCAACACAAAAGGACAAATCCTTAAAATATTTTCCACCTGCTTTCCTCCATGTTTCACTAAAGTCCAAAAATGCTCTACTCTTACTTGGGCCTTCCCGGATCCTAAAGCCAAAACCTAGCCACTTATCTTTTATAAAACAAGGGCTTAACTTGCTATTTTCGATAGTATATTATAACTTAGAAGAAAAGAATAGAGAACACAAGGGCCATATTTGAATTTCACCAAAGTCCAACAGTTTTAACTGTCGAAAAAAGGCGCGAAGGGTTTTTACTATTCACCCATCGTCCCCATCTTTACCCCACAATCAAAACAAAGGGCTTTTGAAAATTAAAGGGTGCGATTGTCTATTCAAGTGGTCTAGTATACAATGGCAGGGTCATTAAGGTCAAATCAAGGATTACTTAAGCCCTCTCTCAAGGTCTTGACACGTCAGCAATGGTAAAGCACACAAGAGATGTGGGATTTGCACTAGACCCTCTCACAAAACTAGCACAGCATGTCATATCAAAGAATGACATGCTGGCAATCCTCAGGTGTCCACAAATGAGATCCAACGGCTCAAGAAAGAAATCAACAATGAAAGAAAGATCAAGGGTGGATGATTGATGAAGGCAAGGGGCTAGAAGGTTCTTTGTTCAGCTATAAATAGGCCTCACCTCTCACACACACACCATCTAGTTTTTTTAGTCGTTTTTAAGTCTAGCTTAATTTAGTATTTTTCTTAAATGTAATTTACCTTAATTGATTTTGTAAATTTCCATTTTATGTATTGTAATTGTTTCTTTAATTAATGAAATTCAGTTTTTAGTATTTTAAATCTCATTTTTAAGCTCTCATCTAAGTCATAAGCTCTCTCAATAAGCAAATCTGTCAATTAGCCTTAATAAGCTCTAATAAGTCTATAAGCTTATTTTGGAGCTTAATTAAATCCTAATCCTATCTAAATCTTAAAATTAGCTCTTAATCTAATTACCTTTGGATTTGGACTTATAAGCTTATGGAAGGAGAACCAAACATGGAAGGGTTCTCAAGGACTTTACTCCTAGCTTATTCATAAGCTAGGAGAGCTTGTAGCTGCCATTATTGGTCCTTTTGTTTAGCTAAAGGTTCAAGTAAGTTTATCTTAAATTTCATTGCACTTTCATCATTTAGCTTAATTAGTCTTAATTTAGTTTCTTCTTAATTGCTTATTAGCTTATTGTATCTGCTTATTTGTGCTTTTAGTCAACTTATTGTGTTAGATAGTTATTAGTTTTCATCTGTTTTAAGATTCATAGCCATTAGATCTATAGTTTAAATTTCTGTCATTAAAATCTATAAAAACCAAAAATATTTAGCATTAATAGTAGATCTTGGATTATTGCTTATCTAGTTGATTAATCATGATCATTAAGCTAGTTTTAAGTAGTTAATTATCTGAAATTAAGGTCTTATTAGTTAACTTTACATTTTAGATTCTTAATCAAATGCTGTCAAGTGGTAAAGGGGTGTTTGGCATAAGCTAGTTTGACCTTCTAAAGTCAAAACATTTTGTGCAAACCTTTTTAGACAGTTTTGCATTTAGTTTAATACAATAGGAAATGTGTTTCTATAAGTTAGTTTTAGAAGATAAGAGAATTTGAGCTTATCTTAAGTTTGACAGCACCAGGGGATTTTTCTTGGAATCTCACTTGTGACACTAAAAAAAAAAAAAAATTGATTTAGCACTAAAGGCTTTAAGATTCTTGCTTGCAATTTGTTTATACACTCAATTTGAGTGAGTTTAAGTGCATGATTTCCCTTAGGAAACCTGCACTCTTGGTTTGCACTTGTGCAAAGTGCACCAGTACTAACTAAAAGTTAGTACTGCTGTCACAGTTAGTACTGTCACTTTTAGCTTAGTCTTTAGTTAAGTAAAAGTAGGATTTAAGCTTTTAAATTCAAGTAGGGTTAATTCTAAGTATAGCTTATTATAGATTAAGTTTTAATTTGCATTTTCTAGCTTATTTTCATAGCTTAATGTTGCTGTCAAAATCATAAAAAGTTCAAAAACACCAAAAACAGTAGGAATAGGATTAGTCTCTTAATTTTGAAATTTTAAAGTTGTAGTAACTGTTTTTTGTTGGATTCAAGTCTAGAAAGTAGGTTATTAAGTTTTTAAAATCTAGTTCTTATTTGGTGATTTTAAGCATTTTAGCTCATTTGGTTTTTGAGGTTTAAGTGCTTTTCCTGAGTTTGCCTACTTGATCCCTAAATTTAGTTAGCTTCTAGTGTTTCCTATTTGGTTAGCTTATCATTTCTAGTTCATATACATTATAAGCTATCTAGAATAGCTTTTGGTTTTCAATTTGAGCTTATATCAAGCCTTGTGCAAGCATTTAAGTTGAAATGAGCTAAAAAACCTCCTTACTGAGGTCAGCTTATTGAGAAGCTCTTTTAGAGCTTATCTTTGAGTTTCAGCCCATAGTGCTTTTGTTAAAGATGATCTCCCCATCTTATTCTACAACTTTGTTCTTTTGAGTTTTGAATTTTAAGCTGTTTATAACTTCAACTTATTTAGGTGCTTATTAGGCCTTTAGTTGTTATCGGGTTTGGTCCTCGGGGACCATTCTTGTAATTTTTCTGTTTTCATAGTTTCTTAGTTAATCCTTGCCCGTTAAATGCTTTAGCCCCGTTAGCCCTTAAGTCTTTTACACAGTTAGTCCCTAAGTTAGTTTTTAATTAGTTTATTTAGTTTTAATTAATAATTAGGGTTAGGTTTTAATTAGTTTAATTAAACTTTTATAAAAAGCTAAAAATTAGGGCTTTTATTTTTACAAAAATTCTGCACATTTTCTTTAATTAGTTTAATTTTTATAAAATTTTTAGGACTTTATTTTTAATAGTTTTATTATTTTTATAGTTTTTAATTAGTTTAAATTTGGAATATCATTTCTTTCAATCTAAACCGCAAAATACGTACTTTCTTTTTCTAAATTTTCCTTTACTTAGTTACTTAGGGAAAAATATAATTTCAATTATTTTATATTTTCTTTTTAATTTTAGGATTTAATTAGATAAAATAGTTTTTAATTATATAAATTCAAAATATCAAAAAAATGTTTTTCTTCTTCCTAAATTTTCTTTTGTCCTTATCTTAGGATTGGAATTTTAGTTTACATCTTATAGGGTTAAAATTTAGTTTACTTGTTAATTGTCAGGTTTATTTGTTCCGTATTTGTTAATTGTTTAAATTGTTTGATTTAGTAGATATAAATTATCAAAAATATCTTTGCTTTATTCAAATCAGATCCAAGCTTAAACATGGTTTCAATTTCTAAGTCGTTGGAGAAAGACCAGGGTGATCTTACTTACTAGGTTAAATTACATATTATAATATTATTATTATATTTATTTTTGAGTAGTGAATTTTTCCTTAGGAATTTTCTTAATTGCTCTTAAAGTTATATTAGTATATATAATTTGTAATGTATGTAAAACTGCATCAAGCTGCATTAGTCATACCTGAAAACTCTTACAAACAGCACAACGTGATCGCACGGATTTCTGAAAAAGTTGCCATTTGCAACAAGTGCATTCAAATTTTAACAAATCAACCTGATGCACTTCTTTAGTGTTACATACTTGGTATAGTTGCAAGTGATCAATGCCCTTGATAGTCCACTTTGCACTCTTTAACATTCTGTCGTATACTTTTGCAGAGCCCATCTCAGAAAGCTCATGAAAGTCTGCTTCTGGTATAATAAATAATCATTTAAAAAACTACAATTGTAGGACAAAATAGGTATTGATACTACAGGTAAATAAAATTGTTTATGGATTTATATAGAATAATACCTGCGTATCTATGTCGCTTTTCACAATACCAGCGTTGCAAAAGGTCTCGGCAGTACTCAACAAGCATGGTTATGAGGACTATCCGAACAACCCTAGTTAATGAATTAATCGATTCTACGCTGTTGAAGGTCATGTAGTTGTAATGACTACTTGGGCAGTATGCCCTCGACCATTTCTCAATACCTGCTTGGTCTAGTTTGTTTACCGCTTCAGGTCTATACGCACGCAGTTCAGAAATTGCTTTATCAAAAGCCTGCATAGTGTATGCTTTACATGCCTTCCAAAAAAATCCACGATGTTTTTTACCTTTTAGATTACAATTCATCATCAAATGACGATCACAAAAACCATGGAACGAATTGTTGAAAACTGTACTACAAGCAAGGATAATTGAAGCATGTCTATCTGATACGATGCACAAATTAGGTGGTTTACCTATCTGCTCTTTCAACCTGCTTAAAGACCACATCCAAGATTCACCTGTCTCATCTGATATTAAGGAACCCCAGTGCAATAAGGTAGTATGTAGTTACCATCTCCATTCCAACCGCTAGCAGATTTGTTCCTGAGTAGTTTCCTTTAAGATGAGCCCCATCTATTATTATCAATGGCCTCATATAACGTAAGAAACTTCTTATCTGTTTTTTCAAAAACGTATTAGTTGTATACACTATGAAAGAAATTTAATTTTTTTTTGAAAAATATGATTACAATTTTATAATATGCTTACCGCAAACCCAAATCCGACATATAACATCTCAAAACGTCCATCAGCATCAGTGTGAATGTGTGTTACGGTACCCTCGTTTGCCAATTTTAAGTTATAGCAGTAATACGACAACTGGGAAAACGAATCTTCATGACTTCCATTCATCATTTTCAGTGCAATATTTCTACCTCCCCAAGCTCGCTTGTACGATATGTCGATCTTCCAATCTACGCTCATATCATGGTGTTAAATCTTTCGTTAGATCTATTACTTACATCTCCATTTTCTCAGCAGTATTGCTACCAAATAATTTCATAGTATCGTTCGATGATAGGATTTATTTGAGTTTTTAACAGTGTGGATGTCTTACACTTGCTAACAACAAAGATGTATTACCATTTTTTTACTAATTGAGATGTATACGTTCCCATTTGCATCTGTTGGGCAACATTTAACATATTACTAAGTGGACAAGATTTAATTCTAGCCTTATTGAAAGTATTTCTCGTGGAAAATTGAAGGGGGGTTAAATAGTTTCCGCTTCTTTAAATTTAATGTTTTTTTTTGTTCGTTTTGTTTATAAAAAATCTTTGATTAAACTTTTTGTGAATTCAATACTTGACTATTTGAATAATATAAATAAGTATGAACATGTAAAGAGATAGAGTTAGGAAGTTCAAACCACACATAAGATTTATAGTGTTCGGTTACGAGCCATCTCTTCGCTCTACTCCACTCCTCGAGCACTAACTCGAGATTTTTCTCACTATGTTAACCAACACTCCTTATGGCGGAGAAACCGTACACACTTTCCGCTTATATCAATTTCGACACTAAGCTAGATGTCGAGTTCTAATCTTAGCTAGAACCAATCTATCACGACTTCACAACTTCTTCACTACTTTTACGACTTCACAACACAACTTCACAACTACACAACTTCTTCACGCTTAGTATTTCTTTTCCACATACTCTATTTCACTACTTTACTTCTACTTTCCACCAACTACAAACTTGAATTGAATCATAAGAATTCAACTATATTTCAACATCCCAAGATCTATCTACTACACAACTTTACAAGATTTACAAATGATTTACAAGTTATGATATGGATGCAACAAGATTGTAATACACACTTGAGGTGTAATTTACCCTTTTTTTTAATTTTTCTTTTATTCAAACTTGATATGGAAGTATTCCATTTGGCACTTGAGGAATTGAGCTTGGATCACTTGGAAACAAAGCTTTATGATTAAATGATCAAAGGATTTTAATGAGATGTGTGAGTTGTTTTTTATCAGAAAGAATGAGTGCAAAATGTGAGAAAATAGTGAGGAATAGTCCAATATTTATAGGACTTTCTGGAGGAGCGTCTACCTATGGGCGGTTCCCTTAAATAGGCGGGCGGTCCCTTAAAGATAAGGGGGCCGCCCGTGTATTTAAGGGGGCCGCCCTAGACTGGGCGCTCCCCAGTTTGTCCTTTTGTGTAGGGAGAATTTTCTAGAACTTTCTAGCCGTTTTAGGTCCGAAAATTTGAATTTCAAAATGTTTATTTTGAATAAAACATTTCTTTTAGTTGTAGAAAATATTTTGCAATGTTTATAAAAATGTTTACAACATTTTATAAAAGTGTGAGTTGAATACAATTTCCTTTGATCATAAAATGCATTAAGCATGTATTTATTCATTCCTTTAAGTGATATAATTTTCAAAATGAAAATTTACTACTAATTACTTGTTTACGTTTAATTTTACATTGAACGTTTTTATATTTTGTGATTATCAAGACGTAAAGATGTGAAAAATATTAATAATATTTGTAGGCATTATTTCTATCAACAATCCCCCTTTTGATGATTACAAAATTTAAACTCATTAAATGTAAAATTATTTTTAAACAAGTATTTAGTGAGTTTTATGTCATTTCTCCCCTTTTTTGTAGAATCAAAAAGGCATCGTCGAGAATTGCTATTAAAATTGACGGAATAAATGCTCCCCTTTGATGTGTGCTCCCCCTCATTCAAGGGCACCAAGGAATCGAGCTATGGTTTATTAGCTACAAAAACGAGTTAGAACAATACAATTATTTCTAACATGTAGCAAGAAGGAAAAATATGCAAATGAAATCAAAGGCTGGGATTTGCTTTGGATTCGCCTCACACAAGTAGCACACTTGTTTCTATCTCTCCAAAGAAGCACAAATGAAATCAAAGGCTGGGATTTGCTTTGGATTCGCCTCACACAAGTAGCACACTTGTTTCTATCTCTACAAAGAAGCACAAGCTGCAAGTTGAAGACTTCGGCTATAAATAAGAGTCTTTTGTAAGCCTTTGAGGCAACTAGTTAATCTTAGAATAACTTAGCTTAATTTTCAGTCATTTACAGCTTTTACTTTCAGCTTTGTAAAACTTTCAAGTTTTAATGCAATTTAAGTTTTAAATCAATTTACAATTTCAAGTGTTAAGGTTCTTACTTATATTGTTTTGTGTTCTAAAAAGCAATCAGTACAGCTTGTTTCTAAGCTACCTTAATCAAGTAAATCTAAAAAGTTAAGTAGTTAAAAGAAAATCATAAAAATCACTCTCAATACACCTCAGCTTATGTTATGGATGATAAGCCAGTTCTGGATGGGCTTATGGACTCTCACTAGCTTGTTTTATACAAGCTAGAGCTTGTAGATTCCTTGATTGACCCTGTTTTGAGCAAGGGTTTTTGTAAGTCTCTCTTTTTCTTACTTTACTTATCTATTGCAGAACTGCTAGTTTATTTAATACAACTGTTGGTTTTAAGTTTATACTGCTAGACTAATTCATGCTTATTTAAGTGCTTATTATTGATTAATATTTGCTTATAAGTGTTTTAATTTGTTATTTGATAATCTGTTTTTAATTAGTTTGAAATAAAAATGATTTTTGGAAAAGTTAAAGGCTGTTTTGAACTAACAGTACTAACTCTAAGTTAGTACTGCTAGTTCATTTTAGGAGCAGTACTAACTCCACACTAGCAGTACTAACTCTAAGTTAGTACTGGTAGTTTACTTTTTGAAACAGTACTAACTTAACACTAGCAGTACTAACTCCAAGTTAGTACTGATAGTCTTAACTGTTAATTCTGGTTGTTCAACTTAGCTTATCAGCTTATAATTTCTGCTTATTTAAGATTAGATTAGCTTTTTTCCCTTTCAAAGTATTTTCAATAATGTATCAGTTTGTAGCTTTTTAGCTTATTTGTCATTTTAGTTTATTCTAGTTGCTTATTCCTAATACTAAGTTCTTATTAAGGTTAGGTGAACTCCTGTTTTAGCTTGTTTGCTTATTTATTAATTCTTTGTGTTTTGTTAGCCTAGCAGTACTAACCTTAAGCTAACAGTACTAACTTTTTCATTTTTTTTAGCTTAAATTTATCAATTTCAAGTTTTATTCCTTCTAAGTAGGGCTTAATTTTCTAAAATTTACTAAAGTGGGCCCCTTTAATTTAAAGGGGTTAAGGTGAATTTCGTTGGTTTTTTAGCTTGTTTTGCTTTAAATTTTATTAAATTTCCTTTAAGCTTTGTTAGCCTAGCAATACTAACCTCAAGCTAAACAGTACTAACTTTAGCCTAGCAAAAGTACTAACCTCCCCCCCCAAGTTTAGACTGGTAAACAGTGTTTAAAAACCCCTGTTTCTAGTAAAAAAATAACTGTTTTGTGGTTTATCAAAATCTCCTTGGGTTTAAAAAATTTAAAAATCCCCTAAATTGGGGGATTTTTGGTAATTTTGTGTTATTTTAGAAGTTAGTTTTAGCTTGTTAATTTTGATTTTGGGGTTCTGTAAGTTTCAATTTCTATCCTTTAAAAGTTTTGGGTATCTTTTAATTGGAATAAAAAGAAGTTTTAAAAGTGGGGGGGGTTTTTTTTTTTTTTTTTTTTTTTTTTTTTTGGTTTTTTTTTTTTTTTTTGTGCCAATTTCCCCTAAAGCTTTTAAAGTATAATATTTACATGATTCCCCACTTAAATCCCCTCTTTTTGTTATTTTTCTTATGTGCTAATTGGCTTAATTTTAAATATCAAATTTTTAGTGGCCGGAATCCATTTCCTTGGGGTTGACATTAAAAAAAACAACAAAATCTAATTCAAAAAAAATCCCGGTATTGGGTGGATTTTCCATTTTTCCTGAGCCTACGTTTGGGGACATAAACGACCGGGAGTTGTCTCTTTTCTCCCCCTAGACACTTGCTTTTCCCCGGTTTAACCTTGAAAATTCGTGGGGTTTTTCCCCTTTCGTGGGTTCTGACCCTTGTTGTGTATTTTTATATATTAACATATATATATATTTGTTTATGTTTATTTACACATAAAAAAGGGGTGAGTTCGCGCGTGACCACCTAACCATAACATGCTTTTAGTTACACAAATTGATACGTTTTATAATGGTTTGACATTAAGTCATCGGGACACCATCAATGCTGCAGCAGGAGGAACTTTTATGCAAAAGACACCGGAAGAATGTTACGAATTGATCAAGAACATGACCGCTCACCACAACCATTAGGACACTTTAGCATCTCGAGACGAGACGTCTAGAAATATCTCTTCTACTACTACTACCGAGAGTCCAGAAGTTGTTCGATAATTGGAAATGATGAATAA
>BQNB010109033.1:0-22839 GCA_026074375.1 Tanacetum coccineum | reverse complement strand
ATTTACTTATTTACTTACTTGCATTGTTCAAATTGTGCACATATTGATATCATATAAAATCGAATCTAAGTTTTTATAAACAAAACATAACATTAATTAAAAAAGATGTAAACTATTCAACCCCCCTTCTAGTTTTCTACAATTGGTATCAAGAGCCACGTCAAACAAGATTTTTAAAATTAATTGTTTTTTAAAACTTGAATCAATCTATGGAATCAGAAAAATATTTATAAGGGCAATCTATGCAAAGACCACCACTATTTGAAAGTGATGGATTTATTTATTGGAAAAATAGATTCGAAACTTATGTGAAATCAAAAGATCTAGATCTTTGGCATGTTATTACCTATGGTGATTTTTCTCCTATTCAAAATAATCTCGAAACTAAAAAGGATGAAATTGTACCTTTTGATAAACAAAACGATGATCTTAAAAAGAAACTTGCTAAAAATAATGAAGCTAAAATGGTGATTTATAATGCTTTACCACGTAAAGAATATGAGAGAATTTTTATGCGTAAAAACGTAAAAGAAATTTAGGATACTTTATTAATCACTCACCAAGGTAATATTCAAGTCAAAGACAATAAAATAGATCCGCCTGTTCAACAATATGAACAATTTACGATTCTGGAAGAGGAATCGATAGATAATGCTTTTGCTAGATTTAACACTATTATTACTAGTCTAAAAGCACTTGATGAAGGTTTTTCTAGCAAGAATTATGTTAGAAAATTTCTTAGGGCACTTCATCCTAAATGGCACGCAAAGGTTACGGCTATTGAAGAATCAAAAAATTTAACATCTCTATCACTTAAACTTATTGGGAACTTGAAAGTTTATGAAGTAATAATTAAGAAAGATTCCAAAATAGTCAAAGGCAAAAGAGAACAAAATAGATCTCTTGCCTTGAAAGCCAAAAAAGAATTAAGTGATGAAGATAGTTCGGCTTCCGATAGTAAAGATAAAGAATACGCCATGGCCGTGAGAGACTTCAAGAAATTTTTCAAAAGACGAGAAAGATTCATAAGACAACCACATGATGAAAGAAAGGCATCTCAAAGAAATAAAGACGACAAAAATGGCAAAGGAGAAAGAAAATGTTTTAAATGTGGTGATCCGAATCACCTCATCAGAGAGTGTCCAAAACTATCAAGAAGCTACAAGCAAAGAGCCTTCATTGGAGGATCATAGAGTGATAGCGACGAAGATGAAGAAGAAAAGACTAAAGACGAAAAATGTCTTATGGCTAAAGCTTCTAATGAGGTACTTTCTGAAACTGAATTCTTTAGTGGTGACCAATCATCGTTAGATGAAAAAGACTTAGATAGTGAATATAATTGACTATGCAAAATAGGTCTAAAAGTCATGGCTAAAAATAAATCACTAAAACAAATTAAAAATAGATTAGAAAATGAAGTACTAGAACTAAAAAATAAACTATCTAAAATAGAAAAAGGTAAAGAGGTCAATGAAGAATGCAAAATATGTCAAGACCTTAGATTTGAAAATGAAAAACTCAAGGAAGAAATTTTTAAGCTTAATCAATTTAATAATAGTAGTAAATCGCTTAAGAAAATGTTAAATCTTCAAAAACCTTCCGGTGATAAATCCCGCCTAGAATTTAATTTTACCAAAGGATCAACTAGTGAGTCTAAACAAGTGAAATTTGTAAAGTCACAAGAGGTTGAGTCTAAAGAAAAAGTAGTAGAATTAAACTCAAAAAATAATAAAGCTAAAATGGTAATTTATAATGCTTTACCACGTAAAGAATATGAAAGAATTTTTATGTGTAAAACCGCAAAAGAAATTTGGGATACTTTATTAATCACTCACCAAGGTAATAGTCAAGTCAAAGATAATAAAATAGATCTTCTTGTTCAACAATATGAACAATTTACGATTCCGGAAGAGGAATCGATAGATAATGCTTTTGCTAGATTTAATACTATTATTACTAGTCTAAAAGCACTTGATGAAGGTTTTTCTAGCAAGAATTATGTTAGGAAATTTCTTAGGGCACTTCATCCTAAATGGCGTGCAAAGGTTACGGCTATTGAAGAATCAAAGGATTTAACATCTCTATCACTTGATGAACTCATTGGAAACTTAAAAGTTTATGAAGTAATAATTAAGAATGATTCCGAAATGGTCAAAGGCAAAAGAGAACAAAATAGATCTCTTGCCTTAAAAGCCAAAAAGGAATCAAGTGATGAAGATTGTTCGACTTTCGATAGTGAAGACGAAGAATACGCCATGGCCGTGAGAGACTTCAAGAAATTTTTTAAAAGACGAGGAAGATTCATAAGACAACCACATGATGAAAGAAAGTCATCTCAAAGAAATAAAGACGACAAAAATGGCAAAGGCGAAAGAAAATGTTTCAAATGTGGAGATCCAAATCATCTCATCGGAGAGTGTCTAAAAATATCAAGAAACTACAATCAAAGAGCCTTCGTTGGTGGATCATGGAGTGATAGCGACGAAGATGAAGAAGAAAGGACAAAGGACGAAAAATGTCTTATGGCTAAAACATCTAATGAGGTACTTTCCAAAACCGAATTATTTAGTGATGATCATTCATCGTTAGACGGAAAAAGACTTAGATAATTAATATAATCGGCTATGCAAAGTAGGTCTAAAAGTCATGGCTAAAAATAAATCACTAAAACAAATTAAAAATTGGTTAGAAAATGAAGTACTAGAACTAAAGAATAAACTATCTAAAATAGAAAAAGGTAAAGAGGTAAATGAAGAATATAAAATATGTCAAGATATTAGATTTGAAAATGAAAAGCTTAAGAAAGAAATTTCTAAGCTTAATCAATTTAATAATAGTAGTAAGTCGCTTAAGAAAATGTTAAATCTTCAAAAACCTTCCGGAGATAAATCCGGCCTACGATTTAATTTTACCAAAGGATCAACTAGTGAGTCTAAACAAGTAAATTTTGTAAAGTCACAAGTGGTTGAGTATAAAGAAAAAACTAGTAGAATCAAACTCAAGCCCAAGACCAAAATTTATACTTTTAAACAATACTAAAATACCCATTGCAAGCGACGATGAAGTAAAACGTTTTTATAAACCTTCTTTAAAACCTGGAGTTGGATTTACTAAGCCTAAGACAAGATCTAAGACTCTTCCTCCAAAAAGAACTAATAACTCTCACCATCGGTCTAAAACACCACAACCTAGGAGAGATCAAGGTAGACAAAATTACTCTAATAGTAATCACTCTATGTGGAATTATTCACAACAACCAAACTTCTCTCCGTGGGGAATATGCCCACCTTATATGTATCTGAATCGAATGCAACATATGCAAAACATGTTCAGAACTAACAATTTTGGACCCATGAGAAATTAGGGTGCAAGTGGTTGAGTCGTTACAACATTTTAGTGGAGTTGTTCATGAACGTTTCTTGGAATCCGACGAGTGAATACATTCTTAAAATCTTACGACGGATTTACCAAATGATTTCTCCTTCAACGCATACTCACTTGAAGATATTGAAGAAAACCCATCGTGGGCAAAGGTATGTCTTATTTCCAAACTCTTTAGATTTTAGATTATGTGTTAGATGATAAATAATCATATATTATCATGTTACATATAGTATATGCTAATCAAATAAGTTATAGCTAATAGAATATATCTTAAGCTTGTAGAGATAGTATAGTCACTAGAAAAGCCATTTGTTGGTTTTCTAGAATTAAGAGAGTTTGTTCATTATGAACTCATCTCTCACGTAGTTAAATTAAGATTCTCTACATACCTCTATAAAATGGAAATCTTCTATGTCCACTAGTAGCGAACTCACATAGATGAAGAAAAGCGAGTTAGTGGGAAATCATTAACATAGAAGTAGGACTAGTTTTCCATCTTACGCCGAAATGGCATGACATAAAAACACTATAGGTGAAACAAACTCTCTTTGACTACGACGTCTGCCTCGTCTACACGTCTACAATAAACTACGTCTATTGAAATACTCTCATGAAGCTTTAATTTCATTCATTCATTCTATCGTCATATATTCATCATCTCTTAAAAATTCCAAATTGTGACAATTAATTATTTCATCTGAGATAATTAATTTACTCAATTGACAAGAAGTTAATTGAAAACGTCACTAAATCCTCGTTAAATATCACTTTCAGATCACCCCATAACACTCTTTTATATGCCTCCTCCGGTCTTTTTAACCCATGCTTAGCTTTAACTAACTTCCAGAGAGTTTCCAACTCTTCTCTGTCAATACTCTGAAGCATTTCTTTCTTTGATGATTTTCCAGTCAACAATGATTGGAGGCTTAGTGGCTAGAGGTATAGCATCAATTGCTACCTCGTCATCAGGGACTATCTCCATATGCTTTTTCATCTCTGCTTTATCATCTACTTCAGCTTCTATATTCTTACCTAACTTCTGCTTCTTTAAAATTTCAGATTCAAGTTCTTCTCCTGCTCTTTTAGAACTTCCTTCTGTTCTTGTCTCACTGCCTTTTACCAACTCTGTATTCATGTCTACAAATGTGTTTACTCTTTTCATTTGTTTGTCGAATAACATCTGAATATACTCAAAGCTTTTGGTCTTCAATTGATTGTGCTTGTATCCAGCCATGTTCTTCAGATTAGTAGACATTATATTTCTCTTTTGAGCCTTAGTTGGTGGTTTTCTTCTCTGCTCTAAGTCTTGCAAAATGCTTCTTCCTTTTATTCATGAGTTCCACAAACAATCTTGACTTTTCTTCAATATTCAATTCTCCTTGCTCTTCCGCCTATAATCTTACAACTAGCTCATAATCTGCATCCATCATAGCTTGAATATTATCCCATTCAGCAATGTTTGCATCTTCTTCTCTTTGTTTTGCAAGCTTCTCTTCTTCTTCCAATTCAGCATCAAATTGAGCTTGAAGATTTAGAGCAACCTTTTGATCATGCATAATTTGATCCTTCTTCTTCAAAGGCTTTCCAGGCTCAACCATTTTTGCCTTGCCTTTGTCTTTAACCTGTGGAAGTTGTGATGGTTGTGAAGGTAATGTTGTTGTTATTGTAAATTCACATGGCTCTTGAACTACAACCCCTCTAACATTGGGTCTTGTAACAGCCTTGGGTTTAGCTGCTTTGATTTCTATTAAGGTCTGAGCCAGAGTTAACTCATCAACAGTTGTTGCTGTAGTACTGTTAGTAGCAACTTCAGCAGTACTAACTTCCTTCTCAACCACATCCTGTTCTGCAAACACTTCTTCACCATCAAGAATACCAGTATCAAACATTTCTTTATCATTCCTCCCCTAAGTCTCATTAACCAAAGTAACCTATGCATCAACATCAATATTAGCTATTTTCCTCCCCTGTTTTTATGCATCCTCCTGATCACCCAAACCTTCATCTTCAGAGGAAACAACTTGTGCAAATCTACCAATCTTGAATAATCTTTTCATCCCTGAAGGTTTTGACTTCATTTTCCCTTCTAGCTTCTTGACTCTCTTCTTCAAACTAGCAATCTCCTTTGCTTGAGCAGTCTTTGTTGTTTCTAGAGCAAGAACTCTTTGTGATAAGCTGGTATAAAGTTCCATCAATTCATTTAGTTTCAGTCTATCCTCACCACTAAGCAGTGGATCATTAGAATGTGTAGGTACACTTTCCACATTTGCAGTCTCATCTGCCATAGGTTCTATAGGACCACTAAGTTAAGGATCCTCAGTGTCTTTCCTCTGCTTCCTTCTAGACTAATTCTTCAGGGGTTTGAATGTTGATGGTTGAGTAGTAGTGGGTGTATGATGGGAATCAGTTGGTATCTCTGAACCTTCACCTACTTGTTCTTATGCTTGAACAATCATGGTTGGAAATAAAGGTGTGTCCCTACTAGAAAAGTCTTTTCCCTGCCTCTTTATGTTAGCAAAGACCTTCTTAGTGTGAGAAGGTGTAACATAAATCTCTTTATGTTTGGACATTCCTTCAACTTGTTTATCTAGAAACACTTGCACAAATCTTGGATACATTAGAAATTTAACCCCACCCTCTAAGTTCTTCACCATATTATCAAAAATGTACTTGGAAAAGTTAAATTTTTGGTTTGTGGCAAGACAGATGATAGCAGAGGCCATAGTGCTACTAAATTCGTTCCAAACAGTAGTCTTAGCACTAATGCATTGCAGAATTGTATGGATAAGAAATTTCCATTGAGGTGAAAAGAAAGCTTTATAGAATGTAAGCTTTTGTGTAAGATTTTTATACCTCATTCTTTCCAGTTCTGCAAAAATGGTAGCATTGGGTAGACATTCAGTACCATTTTCATCAGTAAGTTAAAGATCTCTTCTTATACTTGTCTCAGTGATGATCACCTTCTTCTTATCCACTAGGGCTTGTATCTACACTTCTCCATTAACAGTGTTCACCTTTGCAGTAGCCTATAATTGCTCAATACATGCAGTATAGATTGTGGGATTAACCGTTAACGCATATTTAATAGGATTTGCGTTCAAAAAATCCACAATTTGCTTGAATCCATCACTTTCAGTAGGTTTATCTAAGAATGCGACCATGTTGTGTGAACTAGCGAACTTTAGGGCAGCCATTGATGTTGGGTTATGATGATTAACAATGAAATTGAGTTAGGGTTTATGATTAGAGGGTATAACAAAGATTGAAATTGATTAAGTGACTGAATGAAACCCTCAATC
Organism: Tanacetum coccineum; assembly: GCA_026074375.1. Lineage (NCBI taxonomy): Eukaryota > Viridiplantae > Streptophyta > Magnoliopsida > Asterales > Asteraceae > Tanacetum > Tanacetum coccineum. The sequence goes on along the minus strand of BQNB010109033.1, from coordinate 16,156 downwards.
GAAGTATTTATGAAATCACCCTCAACATCATTAACTTGAACTAGCATTACTAAGTTAAGCTTAACAGCATTAACTGACCCAGCAGTAGCCCAGCAGTAGTAAGTTATGTCTGGCAGCATTAACTGACCCAGCAGTAGCCCAACAGTAGTAAGTTATGCCTGGCAGCATTAACTTAACCAGCAGTAGTAAGTTTATGCCTAACAGCATTAACTAACACTGGCAGTAGTAAGTATATGCCTAGCAGCATTAACTTAACCAGCAGTAATAAGTTTATGCCTAACAGCATTAACTAACACTGGCAGTAGTAAGTATATGCCTACCAGTATTAACTTTGAGTCGCCAGCATTAACTCTAATTTCGTTCCAAAAAGCATTTCCATCATCAATTTTGATTCTCACAAAATCTCTTTCTATTTTTATTCTCACTATATCTCTCAATTCTTTTTCTCACTGAATCACTCTGTCTGTTTTTATGTCACACATCTCTCTTTCTGTTTTTCATTCTCACCAATTCTCTTAATTCTTTTTCTCACCAATTCACTCTATCTGTTTTTATATCACACAGCTCTCTTTCTATTTTTATTCTTACTATATCTCTCAATTCTTTTAGCTCACAAAGTCACTCTTTCTATTTTTGTTTCACACATCTCTCTTTCTATTTTTATTCTCACTATATCTCTTAATTCTTTTAGCTCACAAAGTCACTCTTTCTATTTTATTTCACACATCTCTCTTTCTATTTTTCAGCTCACTTTTTCTCTTAATTCTCACAGTATTAATTATACCAAACAGTAGTAAGTATAACTAACAACATTAACATAGCAGTATAAAGTATAACTAGCAGCACTAATTGTACTTAACAGCAGAAACTTTTAAGTTACAAGTACTTACTCTAATTTCCATCCTTAGCAGCTTTTGTATTCCTTTCCAATCATCATTTGTGTATAATCCATTGCATATGAATACAATTAACCTCCCCTCAATCAATACATCAGAGGTTAAGCATTCAAATACTTGCAATTAGATATTAAAATCTGCTTTCAAATTTGTGTAAATCTTTATCATCTGAATAAGCTTCTTCTTATTGGAATCTCTAATAAAGTGATGCCTAATCTCAATGTGCTTTGTCTTTGAGTAAAAAACAGGGTTCTTCACTATGCAAATAGTACTCTCATTATCAATATGAATCTTAGTCTGCATAAAGTTATATCCATAATCCAGCAATTGATTTTGGATCCAAAGCACCTGTCCACAGCAATTGGAAGCAGCTATATACTCAGCTTTAGTTGTGGAATTAGCAACCACAGTCTACTTCTTGCATTGCCATGAAATCAACCTACACCCTAAGAACTGACAATCTCCTGTTATGGATTTTCTATCTAAACTTCCTCCTGCACAGTCAATGTCAGTATATGCCACCAAATCAAAAGGTAAATCCTTAGGATACCAAAGGCCCAACTTAGGTTGACCTTTTAAGTATCTAAAGATCCTTTTCACAGCATGAAGATGTGAACTTTTAGGATTGACTTGGAATCTTGCACAAGCACATACTGCAAACATAATATCAGGCCTTGAAGAAGTTAGATACATCAATGATCCAATCATGGATCTATATAAGTGTTCATCTACATCTTCACCATCTGCATCTTTGAGCAAAGCCTTTTGGGTTTCTATAGGTGTTCTTGCTGTCTTGACATCACTAAAACCAAACTTGTTCAAAATCTCATTCACATACTTGTCTTGACTAATGAAAATCCCATCTTCCTTCTGTTTCACTTGCAGTCCTAGGAAGAATGTGAGTTCACCCATAGAGCTCATTTGAAACTTCTTATGCATCATCTTCTCAAATTCAGTGCACAATGATTTCTTTGTAGAGCCAAAAATGATATCATCTACATACACTTGAACTAACAGAATATCACCTTTGTCCCTTCTGATAAATAAAGTCTTGTCTATCTTTCCTCTCTCCCTATTCGGGTCGGGTTACTCGGGTTCAAAATTCAACTCGGGTCAATCGGGTCAACCCGACTAACCCGAATTCAAATTTGGGTCGGGTATCGGGTAAAAATACTTTGCCTATTCAGGTTCGGGTCAACCCGACTGACCCGAGTTAGTTTTTTTTTTGTATATTTTGAAATTTTACAACTCTTTATTAATTGAAAGCACAATTAAAATGTCCTATGTAGGCATAGTAAATTTGGCCCATTTATTGGTGTGAGACATATACTCTATTTATATCGTTATATTACACTGATGTTCCATTTTCATTTTATATTTGTAAATTTGGTAGATAAAATTTGTAGAACTTAAATATTGCCAGGGTACATTTGTCATATATGGTAGATAAACTTTTAATGACCAAAGTTCACAAATGGTATATTTTGTAACATATGATATATTTTGTAACAAAAGGTTAATTATTGTGTTGAATGGTATTGGAGGCTTATTATGTGTGTTGCTATTATATTTGTTAATTTGTGTAATGTAGGATTAAGTTTAATGGTTATTATTAGAAAAATTCAATTCTGTGATTTTATAAATAGGACAGACCTGAACCCAACTTGACCTGACCCGACTTGGACCCGACCCGTTTGTCCCAGAAACAGACTTAACCGATGTTCAAATAGGTCGGGTTCGGGTAGTTTATTTTTAGCCTCGATCCGATTAGACCCCGACCGTCTTGAACCCGAACTTGACCAAACCCAACGATTTCACCAAACACCCTAGCACACTACCATTGAAATAGTAAACTGTTTGTGCAAAAAAAGATGAATTGGGAACATTAGTTACATATTGCTAGTTTCGACAGCCCTATTGTTAGCATATTTTCGTCCTTAATATGTTTTTTTTCTAAGTATTTTTAATAGGTTGATCCAGGTTTTTTTGCTTTCATCAAGGTGTGGAACTTATGTCATTGTTTATTTCATTCTTAGGATACTCTAATGACGGATTATCGGGTTCGTTAAATGATGTTGAAGACAAGAACAATCTTATTGCCTATGGCAGTTGGAAAGAAGCAAAAAGCAAATGTGAATGAAATGATTAAGAAGGTAATTCTTCATATTTAAATTTTTTTCTAGCATGCCTTATGATATAAGCAGATTTATTTTATATTGTTTCCTTTAATCCATTTTGTGTCAACATTCTGTTCCCATTGGATGATTTTTTTATCAGGCTATTTTATTATGATTTGATTGTTGATGAAAGGAAGGAATCTACGAAGGGAGTAGGCGACATTTACATATTTTGGTTGTTAGTCAGACAATGGTAAATTTCGTGCCTTTTAAAACATATACATATTTAGAGATTGTTTTTTTAGTAAAGGATGGTTCAGGTGGTTTGCTAAAGGGTCCTGTAACCACATGTTGTCAAAGTATGCTTACATTTTCTTATGGGATGAAAATCTTAGGAGTCTAAAATTTTGATGTTAGAAGGTTATTGACTTTTGTGACTTATTTTCTTGAAAGTCAACTATATATATGATATAACAAGAGAAAGTAAATTTGATTTGAGATCTTAATAATGCAAATATGTATTGATAATGAGAAAAAGGGCTTCATATATCACAGCCCGCACTCGATCCTCAAAAATTAAAGGTGCATCATGTTGAATATGCGAACTGGGCTGCTTGTAGTAGCATTTGTCAGATTATCCTTAACCGATGACGAGAACAGAGGGTTATAAAGTTCAGGCAATTTTCAAAGATTCATTAGAGGTTAGTAATGCTTGTCATGCAAGTTCACTCATTTGCAATATATGTTTTAGTGATATAGTTATGATGCTTAAATTTTTTTATAACTTCGAACTTGTGAAAGAAATACTTTACTCAGTTTTGGAAGTTATTACTTCAAGATGTTATCACAAAACAAATATGCGTTCCAACCATATTTCACTTTTTCAGTGGTAGTTTTATAACAATTGTCCGAAGCTGTTGATGCAAATTGCAACGCATAATTAGGACTTAAAGTTGTACTAATGAGCATTCCCTAAGAAGCAATACTTAATGTGGTATTACTCTATCTTTACGAAGCAAAGATAAGCTATGTCTCTATGTAGTTGTTAGTGGGTATAAAGTATTGTCGCTAGGTGAATTTCCATATTCTACCATCATCTTATATCATCTTTTTTCTCACTTTCTATAGAACTATTAAGAAACTCACTGTCTCTAAAGATGACCACGGTGGAGATTATGGGAGAAGATGATCATAGTGAAGACGACCACAATGGAGACGCTTACTTTCGTTCTCTTATTTTTCTTTGCAATGATTTATCTTGCTTTGTCATGCATATTCGTAATAGAATTAGTTGATACATATGAATTAATTATGTGACTGATAAATTAGTAGAATTAGTTACATATTAGACATCCTATGTATTTGTGGTTTCCTTTAAACAAATACTAAATTAGGTTTTCTCGCACTGGCCAATTTATATTTCATTTTTCATGAATCGTGAGCAGGAACGAATTGAAAAATATTGGTGAATAAAATAGAGATTAACACACAAAATTAACAACCAAGATTGCGTACATAGAAACTTTATTTCGCATTTGAACTGGCAACATCTACATTGTTCTTGTGGATACTTTAATAACTTTTATTTTCTAAGATGAACATTCAATTCTTTTCGTTGGTAATGCATTCAACAAATAATTTTGTATGTTTATAATTGATTTTCTTCTGCTTAATATTTTGTAAACGATATTCACAAAATAAGCACACCCATCAGGTGGACCATGCAACTATCATTTTCCACATGTTCGAGCATTAGTTATAATAATTACTTTTATCTATTTAGTTACAGTCCATATCCCTATTGTTTTACATATCTTTTACCTCATTTCTCCATTATCCCATGTATATAGCTTGGCTAATCACCAACCAGTGGATTTATCTAAACATACCCACTTGAAATAATGCCTACACTTCAGTAAGTTGGGATTCTTTTTCATTTGATTTATTTTTGGGTAATTTAGTATGTAGTTGGTGTGTGCTCTTGGTTTATGGATGTTAGTATAACTACATAATGTTTTGTGAGCCCATAGTGCCCATGATATGAAATTTAATTTTATTCCATTATTGGTAAAAAATATCAAGAAATATATAACTGATGAATGAAAAAAAAGATATGAAACTATATTTTTCTTTAACATATTAATATTCATTAATGTTAACAATTAGATATTGCATGATATGTTGGCTGAATACATGTACTCAATCTAAATTTCATATATTACATAACACTTTAGTTTCTTTCTTTTTTAGTATTGTCACACTTTTAGAATTCCTATTATGTGAGTGAAGAAAAAAACATGAGTAAAAGCCGCAATACTATGCAACGAAACTACACTTCTAGTACAAAAGATGAAAACAAATATAATTAAAGCTAAGATAATATCCAATGTTAGTGTTTCGCTATGACGATTAATAAAAGTCGAGGCCAAACATTGTCACAAGTTGGGTTGTTTCTTCAAAGGCCAGCTTTCTCACATGGCCAATTATATGTCGATGTCTCAAGAGTCAAGAGAAGAAAGGGATTGAAGATTCTATGTTGTGATAAAGATAATAAATACACAAATCCGATGGACGTACGTTGTGTTACAATAAGATGCTTTATTTCACCTCTTGAACTAAAAGCATATACTTTGTAATGACAAACAATTCATTAAGTTTTGTTTCCTCTTATCGGATTAACATTCATTTATTTTTGTTCTTTATTCACTCTATAAAAATTTCAAGTTGTTTGTAATTCATTAACCGTTACTTAAATTTTCACTTGGCATGCGCACCCAAACACAAGCCGCTCATAGGGCGGTTGGCTTTGCAATAGGCATATATTATATTTTATTATATATATATATATATATATATAATATATTTTATATGTTATATATTTTTATATTATAATGATTTATTAAATTAAAGTTTCTAAAAAATAAAGGATGCGTTTGTTTTTCTCCCATTTTAAAGTGTAGTCTTGAGACAAAATAAACACCATTTCATTCTTATTAAGTCATATGTAATGAACCATATAGTCGGAAAAATATCTACTTAATGTTTTTCTTTGTGACGATCTTAGTCAACTCTTTTGTTAATAAAGGAGCGTTTGATCATTTCTAGAATTTTAAACTAATGATCACGAAATAATCCCCACTCAACTTTACTAAATCGAAAATACTTCGCGAGATGACCTACGGTTGTCAGATATATGTAATTCAATATATATTTTTCGATACTCTAGATTGAGTTAAAATTAAACTAAGGAACGTTTGAATTACTTCTTAGGTTTTTATTTTTAGAGTCGAAGTAATCTTTGTTCCACATATGTTGTTTTTAAAACGTCTTCTTTTTTATAAGATTTCCTTTTGTTGTAAGATTCTTTTTTTTTTGTCTTGTTTAGGTGATAAACATGACTCGAGCAAAAATTATTGGTATACCCTCCTCGTATAAATCATTTATATCCTTAAAGTATCCAAAATACCTGGTTTCTCTCTCGTTCTTGCTCATTTTTATAAACCCATCGAAAACCGTTGCATTCACGAGGGTCGAGTCGTGGATCAACTCTATTACAAATACAACGGCATTGAGCGATTGTTCACCAACGTTCGCTTCAATTGTATTTTCGAGATAAATGAGCCAATCGTTCCTCGATTCATTCTAGGTCTTAAATAGTCAATGTCAACGTTTCAAAACCGATGTGCGGTTATATTTTAATTCTCATTCATCGATTCAATACATGAATTTATTACTCTTCACTTCACACAATTCAGTCAAAATTTCTTTGTATTCCATATATATTGGTCAAGTCGTATTCACAAACGAATGCTGATCTCGGCATCTCTCTTGTATTCTTCCAAGAAACCGAGGGACCATATCATACCGATCTTCCTACTCTTGAAGATATTTGTCGATTTCTTCAATTGGAACGTGTCGATTCTAATCGTACCATCAAAAGTAAAAATGTCATTCTCACACCCAATCAAATTCTTACCAAATAATTAAGACAAGACATGAAGCGTTGGGAAGAACTCATTCGTGAGAATGTGTTCGGACTAGGAGGCCACCGGGACCATCTTCTGGATAGTCTCGCTCACATGTTGTATTGTATTGTTGCCGAAGAACAATATGATCTCGCTTATTTCTTTTTCAAATGAATTGAATGTGCTCGGGCTACTCCAAATTCCAATCTTCCTTATGGCATGTTCTTGACTCGTCTTTTTCGACACTTCATGGAGCATTATCCTCATCTTGACAACGACATTTACAATGTCGTCGATAGGGTCATGCGTCCACTTGCCTTGAAACAAACTCAAAAACCCCAAAGCGATCATGGAATGCCTAAAGCTTGTCACTCTATCTCATCATCATCTGCCTATCATTATGGATCTTCATCTCACCATGGAGATGACAATGAAGATGATGATGCTTCTCGTGCTATTACCCCATCTCCTACCACCTATCTTAACTCCCTTTCACCACTCAATTACCAAAGATACGACATTCCCACTTCTTCTCAACAAGAAGATGATCTTCTCTTTGATCGACAAACCACTTTGCTCAATCAAACGCAAAAAATGCATGTGGGAAGTTAGAGGAGGTTTCAAGTCATTCAGAAAAGCACTAAAAGGTGTCTTTAGCAAGAAGAAGAAGTGATGATGGTTGACTAATATATTTAGTTTTTTTTGTTTAAGACTTGGTGATGTGAATTTAGTTCCTATTTTATGTTTACTTGTTTATGTGATGATAACCCGATTAGTCGGATGAACTTGGTCTTGCTTAGGTTATGTAGGACCTCTAATTATTATGGATTAATTAGAATATAATCATGCATTTTTATTCCATGAATTTTTGTTAAGTGTTTCATGCATATATGATATATTTGTTTCATGCATATATATATGCTCACATAGGACTTGCTGCAAATTGATTACCAAAACAAAACTTCTCTCACAAAATTTTAGCAAAAAAAATCAAATTTTTGCGTATGTCTTGAAAGTACATAGATGGGGGGCCAACTTGGATCATTAAGGGCGCGGCCCCCTTATCAATAAGGGGGCCGACACCATAGATAAGGGGGCCGGCCATACAGATCACGGGTTTTACTGTTTCTTTCTCCTTTTTGACCCTCTTTTACTTAGCCTCAGCTATCCTTACCCAGAAAACACGAACACATTTTGGAATTGTTTACACTAACTCAAATCCATACTACTTCTAAACTATTTTCATTAAATAAATTGCCTCCCATTTTTCATTTCAAATTCATCATCTTCCTCATTCATCCTCAACCTCTAAAACCTCCATGGATTCTACTAAAGCTTTACCCTCTCACTAACCTTCAATAAGGACCTAGAAGTTAACATAATTCCACCAAAAATATTATTCATTGACCTCACTCATGATGACACCAAAACTCCTTCCCCAACTTATCAAGTCTTATCACCAAGTGCCCCAAATGCACCCTTAAAAACTCCATCAACCGTAGCCACTTCTTCATCCTCCATTGCATTATAACCCAAATCACCAAATCCCCACATTCACAATTCAACTATGGCTACTTGAACTCACCAATGTCTCCTCCTCCAAGAGTACCTTCACCACCTCCAACTCAAGAAAGTGGATCAATGGGCATCACTCTCACCCTTTAACCATTTACTCCACTTGACATTCAATTTAATACTCCATCACCTCCACTCTATTTTTGGTCATCCAATTCCATGGGACCTTCCTTGTAGCACATGGAGATTCTTGCTTTGTTGTTTATTAAACCGCATCTTATCTTTGGTTGGGAGAGTATGAACTCCACATCACATTTTCTTACACTTGAACACATGCTCTCACAACATCACCACCTAATTTCACCACCGCCACCATCACTTTCTCCAAACTAAACATGCTCTATGTTTAGTCACTAATGTCTCAAATAATTTTCAACCAAACCTTTTTCAAGCAAGTCCTATGGCATTCTAGGAAAATTATGACATTTGTAGCTTTTACTTATGTATGATGTATTATGCCTTAAGCATAATATTTTCTTTTAATGCATGTTAGTTGTATGATTGTGTTACACATAATTTTTATGTTTGAATGAATGAACTTATATTCTATGTTTTTAATATGAAATTAGCAAATTTGTTAGCTATATCCTATATGTATATATAGTTGAGTTTAATTGGTTAATGTTTGTGATGGGTTGGCTAAAATCTATTGTCAACGTGTTTAAATATTTTTTGCTATATGTTAGAAACATTGGTTTTGTTCCTCTAACTCGTTTTTGTAGCAAAGTTATCATAGCTCGATTCCCTGGTGCCCTCGAACGAGGGGGAGTATACATCAAGGGGGAGCGTTTATTTCGTCGATTTTACGCATATTCATCGACGAAGCCTATTTGATTCTATAAAAAGGGGGAGAAATGGAAATAAACTCACTAAATACTTGCTTAAAAATAATTTTACATTCAATGAGTTTAAATTTTATAATCATCAAAAAGGGGGAGATTGTTGATAGAAATAATACCTAAAAACGTTATTAATATTTTCGACCTCTCTACGTTTTGTTAATCACAAAATGTAAAAACGATCAATGTAAAATTAAACGTAAACAAGTAATTAGTAGTAAATTTTTATTTCTAGAATTTAATCACTTAAAGGTATGAATAAATAAATGCTTAATGCATTTTATGATCAAAGAAATTTTTATTCAACCTCATATTTTTTTATAAAATGTTACAAACAATTTTATAACTTTTACAAAACATTTTTTACATTTAAAAGAAATGTCTTAATCAAAATAAATATTTTGAATTCAAATTTTCTACCTAAAAACGGCTAGAAATGTTAGAGCGTCCAGGCCTGGGCGACCCTCTTAAATATTAGGGCGGCCCCTTAGTGATAAGGGGGCCGGCCTAGGAGCTAAGGGAGCCGCCAGTCCAAAATGCTCCCAGTTCTGCCTATAAATAGCAGATTGTTCCCCACTGATTTTCTCACCTTTTGCACTCATTTTTTTCTGTTTAAAATCAATTTATACTTCAACTTACAATCCTTTTGATAATTTAATCTATGCATTTGTTTCCAAGTGATTACCTATATTAATTCCTATATGATAAGTTGCATGAGAAGAAATAGTTCTTATCATTAAGTCAAGAAGTATTATAGTTTAATTTGTGTTCTCGTAACGTTGTTACGATTTTATCATATCTTGTAAATCATTTGTGTATTGTTGTGTGTAATAGTTAGATCGAAGTGATCATAGTAAGTATGGTTAGATCATGGTGATCATAGAAAGAAGAGTTAGATTGGTTTGATCGTGTTAGTTTCTAGGTGAATTGAATTGAATTAGTGCGGTTAGTATTTTAGTCCTCAAAATTACCAAAAGTGTGATTGGATTGGTTTTAGTTAGGATTGAATCGACATTTGGCTTTAGTGTCAGGACAACGGGGTTTGTAAGCTTAGTTGTGTTACGGGTTTCTCGCCTAAAGGGTGCTTGTTGACATTAGTGAAGAAAATTCTCGAGTTTGGTGCTCGGGGTGTGGGTAGTGGGCGAAGAGCGTGCTTCGTTACCGAACCACTATAAATCCTTGTGTTGTGGTTTGATCTTTCTAACTTTCATCTCTTGTCTTGCATATTTATTTCATATCTTGTTATCACTTATTTATTTAGTTGTATTGTTCATATTGTGCACACATTAAATTCACATAAAGTCGAATCTAAGTTTTTATGGTAAACTATTCAACCCCCTTTCTAGTTTTCCACAAAAGCTGTTGAAGCTGATGGAGTGAGTGAAATAGCCGCCTTGACTAATCAGATGGCTATGTTTAATAAGAAGTTTGATAAGCTGAATGCTACTATCGTTGCAATTCTAGTAGGGTGCGAGAGTTTTGGTGGTCATCATTTGACAAAGGATTGCGATGACAAACCAATGAGCTCATCTGAGGATACCTGTTGGGTGAACCAAAGACAAGGAAATTTTCAAGCTGGTTGTCAAACCCGACATGGCTGAAAACTCGGGAGAGCAACATTATGGATCAATCATTATACTCAAGACTACCACTATAGAGATTACTAACAATGCATAACTTCAGCGTTTCGGATCAAGACCATCAACCTCTCACAATCTCGAGTGATGTCCCAAAATCACAATCAAATCTGTAAACTTTACAATATACCAATTAGCCTACACAAGGGTTGCTCTATCGGGAGTCCAAATCCAAACTAAACCAAAATCTTCCAAATACTGATACAAATAAAATAAACAGCAAGAATTATTTGGGTAACTTCCACACGGGTACTATCTAGTCTACTATCAATAACAAATACTTAGGTCCTCTTTCACTTTACTGAAAATGAATACTCGAAAACGTATACAATATTGTTGGTGTGTAGTTGGGTTTGACATTAAACCCAAAAAGCTGTGTCCAATATTTTCAAAAAGTGGATAATAGTGCAATATGTACAGTGATTATATTATGCAAACTAACCCTATGACTTAGCATCCCACTAGTATGTAACATAACCTAGCAATATCCCCGCTTGTCAATCACCTACTCATTACGCACCTAAAGGGTCCTAACCAGTCTGGGAGCACTAAATTAGGGTAGACCACACACATACCAGGGTAGGCGTACCCTAGCCAATCCAAATAATACACAAATATTGGTAGGCGTACCCATCCGATCTAAACAATCATACAAATACTGGGATAGCCGTACCCCTCCGATCCAAACAATCATGTAACACATAATATTCATATAGCAATCATAAGCACATATCTTATCCTAAAAACAAAACACATTTGCAAGTCAAAACATATTTGGAGTATCATTTTTCCCCAACTCGGTAAAATTAGTAGAATATGGGGGCTACGAGAATACTCACCTCAAGCAAGTCTTTAGCACCAAATCTCAATTCTATAGATAGATGCAACGACGTCAGCACATGACCTAGTCAGTTAATGTCCATTTAGAATCATTCATTTTACAAAACAGTCTTCCGTTGATGCATTAAGTTTTATGACACGTTGTACATAATTCCCTAACAAATATAGTGGTGTGATGGTTGACGACATATACCAACAATCATATCAATCCCATCGCTCAATAATCCCTACTTATATTATTTAAAGGAAATAGAAAAGTAATATACGTAAATATTTATAATAAATAATTATAAATATATCTCGATAAGTCCATTCGGTAACCTTAGTCACCTCAAAAATAATCATAATAGGGTTGAAATGAAACGTTTATCTTCTTAATAAAACATATTTGAGAGTTCGTGAAAAATATATTTTTTGCGTTTTAGTGAATTATTTAATACTAAATTATATTTATTTTATTATTAAATCAAAAATCATTGTTTTTAAGTAAAATTTCTAAGTATAAACTTTTTACGAAATTTCAACATGACCCATACGTTCATACAAGGTTTTCCAAGGTTTTCAACCTTTATTTCAAACACTTTTCAAACTTCCGACACTTTTCTGACAAAATTTCAAATTCTAAATCTTTATGATCCTTGTTGTGTATTTTTATATATGTATTTATATTTATTGATACATAAAAAGGTGTAAGTTTTCTGCGAATCAATTTCACTTTCAAAAGTTCGTCAAAAACTCTTAAAACGACTAAGTATCGCTTATTGGGCTTTAAGACTCAATAAGGGTCCATTAGGATATTTATACGTCCAAACTACGATCCAAGCCCAAAACCAAAGCCCATTTATACACATAAGCTCATACTAATAAGTAGAAAATAATCCGGACCACAGTAAGCCCTCCCATTAAGCCACGACTTAAATTAAAAATAAGCCGTAAGCCCATAAGCTCCAAGATACATATATTAAGCTTGAAAATAAGCTAATAAGCTACGTATAGTATTTGGTTATCACCATAAGCCACAAAATAGTCCACGAACATACGCCATACCAAAAAAATAATCAAAATCACTTCCCTTGTGATTTTATCATAAAACGTGAGCATATAAGCTCAAAATAAGTCACGAAAAGCCCACAAAATAAGCTATACAAGCTATTATCCAAAATAAGCTATTTAGCAATATATGTTATTCAACCATCACGACCACAATATCAAAACTACAAAACCCTTCTATTTCTTTTTATGTTCGACGCAAGCCAAACACCCCTTTTTATTCGTTTCGCTTTCAAAACTCACTTTTTACAACGATCAACTTGTACAACTAACATCTATGCATCAATATAAACCCAAAAGGACAAACAAAATTTAAATTTAAAAACTTACAAGAAAATCTCCAAAAGTATAGGTTTCGATGCGAACCGGACAACCCTAACGTTGTTTAAATGAATACCCAAATACTCGTATCAACATGTAGTATCTCGTTCTTGATTAAAGTTGGAAAATTTATGGTGTTTTGTTTGGTGGCTTAGTTCGGACGCACAAGATACACATACACACACACTTATGTGTGTGTTTTATTTTTTTGAAATGAAAAGGATTATGAGAAATGGTGGATTGGAAAGCATCTTATGTACAATCTTAGGACAAAATTAGCTAAATGTTTGCCTCCGTGTCCCCTTAGGCATACACGGTTAGGATAAGCATCCTAGGAGGGGTTTCGGGTCCTTCTTTTCGTGTCAGGATTACTTAAAAGCTCGTAAAACTCAACCGTAAAATACTCCCAAAAAGTTACTTAGCATTTTTATTCACTTTAAAAATACTTTTCCAATAACTTAGAGTATTTATTTGACATATTTTCACTTTAAACCCTTAAAAACTCATTTGGACATTAACAGACGTGTCAGGACTCATTTTTTGGCATTTCTCAAAATTCACTGGTCAAACCACCTGGAATACAAATAACATAATAATACCTTCAAAAAGGGATCATTAATCACAATAAACCATAAATCATCGCAAAACTCATAAATTCATCACCGTCAACACGGTACAATATCTGAATAAACTGACGAAAGTCAAATAGTCAAAGGACTAAAATGGAATATTCAGAACACAAAAATAGCAAAGGTTACATTCTACCCCCCCCCCCCCCTTAAAAGAATTTCGACCCCAAAATTCAACTACTATCAGCACCAAACAGATGTGGATACTTAAGTCTCATATGATACTCACGTTCCCAAGTGAATTCAGAACCACGTTTCGAATTCCACCGAACCTTGACGATGGCAATCCTACTACGCTTCAACTTCTTGAACTCTCTTTCTAAAATTTCCATAGGCTCTTCCATAAAATTCAACTTGGCATAAACTTGGATCTCATCCAAGGGCACTTACAGTGTTGGATCAACCAAACACTTCTTAAGGTTCGACACGTGGAACGTGTCATAAACACCATTCAATTCCTTAGGCAAATCTAACTAATAGGCCACGGGGCCTACTTTCTCAATAATCTCAAAAGGTCCAACAAATCTAGGTGCTAATTTCCCCTTCTTCCCAAAACGTACCACACCTTTCCAAGGCGACACTTTGAGCAAGACATAGTCACCTACACAAAATTCTAGAGGCTTCCTCCTCTTATCGGCATAACTTTTTTGACGATCCCGTGTAGCCTTAAGTCTATCCTTAATCTGCGAGATCTTCTCAGTAGTCCCTTGCACTAACTCATGTCCTATCAACTAAACTTCTCTAACCTCAGCCCACATAATTGGCGAACGACACTTTCTACCATACAATTCCTCAAACGGAGCACATCTCACACTAGAATGATAACTATTGTTATACGAAAACTCAACCAATGGAAGATGAACATCCCAACTTACCCTGGAGTCCAGGACGCACGCTCTAAGAATGTCTTCCAAAGTCTGAATAGTACGCTCACTCTGATCATTGGTCCGAGGATGGTAAGCCGTACTCATGTCTAAACGAGTTCCTAATCCCTCTTGCATTGACTGCCAAAACCTTGATGTGAAACGACTATCACGATCCGATATGATCGAGATCGGAATACCATGCCTAGAAACAATCTCTTTCAGGTATAATCTAGCCAATCTATCCATCTTATAATCCTCACGCATAGGTAGAAAATGAGCAGACTTAGTCAACCGGTCCACAATGACCCAAATTGTGTCATGTCCACTACTAAACCTAGGCAACTTAGTCACAAAATCCATAACTATTCCTTCCTATTTCCATTGAGGAATCTCAGGTTGCTGGAGCAAGCCAGATGGCCTTTGATGCTCAGCCTTAACCTTCAAACAAGTGAAACACTTACTAACATACACAGCTATATCCTTCTTCATACTCGACCACCAATACCTATCTCTAAGGTCATAATACATCTTATCAGCTCCTGGGTGTACAGAGTACTTTGACTTATGGTCTTCATCCATTATCAGGGTTCTCACATCACCCTTCAAAGGGACCCATATTTGATCTAGGTGGTACAAAGTCTCATCACTTCTCTGTTCTATCATCTCATCCAAACCTTTCTATAATCCTGCAGACTCATCCACAGCCTTTTTCTGAGCCGCCAGTATCCTATCCTTGATACTCAACTGAAAGGTCATATTCATAGCTCTAATTCTCTTAGGTTTTACTCTTTCCTTCTTACTTAGGGCATCAGCCACCACATTCGCCTTACCAGGATGGTAGCGAATTTCACAGTCATAATCACTAAACAACTCTATCCAGCGACGTTGTCGCATATTCAACTCTTTCTGACTAAAGATATGCTGAAGACTCTTATGATCCGTATAGATGACACTCTTTGTCCCATACAGATAATGTCTTCAAATCTTAAGGGCAAACACAACTGCTCCCAGTTCCAAATCATGGGTCGTATAATTCTTCTCGTGAATTTTCAACTGCGTAGACGCATAGGCTATCACTTTACCTCTCTGCATCAACACGCAGCCTAGTCATAACCCGGACGCATCTCAATATACCACAAAGTCTTTTGGTCCATCGGGGAGAGCTAGAACATGCACATTACACAACTTATCCTTTAAAGTTCGAAATGCCAATTCCTGTTCCTCACCCCAATCGAAAGTCTTACATTTCTGAGTCAAGATAGTAAGAGGATTAGCTATCTTATAAAAGTTCTTAATGAACCTACGGTAATATCCAGCCAATCCTAAGAACAAACAAACCTCAGACGGAGTTCTAGTGGCTTTCCAATTCTTAACAGCTTCAATCTTACTAGGGTCTATGATCGTTGAAAATCAATATATAA
>BQNB010109032.1:2293-22839 GCA_026074375.1 Tanacetum coccineum | reverse complement strand
GGGTAAAAGACCCGGCCCAACACCATGAGTCATACGCTTACGTTTAAACTACGAGCTAAGCTATTCTAGTTAATACATGGGGTGACCGAGTCTTTTTCGTAAACCTAACAAAAAATATTATTATTTTTTAAACCCTAAATCGGACGCACCCTTTTCATTATATATACTTTATATATATATATTTTTATTAATTTATTAATTTACTAATTTACTTCATTTTCTTAAGTTTTTATAAAAACCTACGCTAATTTGATTAAACCTTTTTACTTAAACGCTACTTACTAATCTTTTTAAAAATAACTTTCATTTCACCAAACCACTTTCTATTTTTAGAAAGTTTGCTACAAACTTCTATATTTCACTTACTTCTCTCCTTTAATATGACACATTTTCCTTAAACGCTTAATCCACAATAATCCAAATATTTGACATAGCATTACATACTATACGCCAATCATTTTCATTATCACCGCATGTGAACAAATGTAATACCAATCACTTTCTACAAACATGATCAAAATGAGATGCCCATACAACTCAAAATGATCTTAAGCACATACTAAAACCACTTAGCACACATGAAATCACATAGCACAACACTTAAACATATAAAATAAACCCTTAGCCATTTCTAAAGGTATAAACTAACCTGCTTAAATCATGGTTGTCACATCAGTGTCTCTTGGGGACCCAAGCCACTACTGACTTGAGTCTGCCTTGTGGATCTATATAATTTACTCTTTTTGAGACCCGTGGTCTACTATTGTCTTTGGAGACATTGTTTAAATCAGTCTTTTTAGGTCTCCAAACACAACCTGCTGAGGCCTTACCAGCAGTGACCCCATTTCCCTTAACAGCACTAACTGTTGTTTGCCCAGTAGTATTAACACCATTTACTCTAACAGTATTAACTTTTTCATTTGAAATCCTGGTATTTGGTAATGTTGATTTATAAAAAGACCTTCTAATAGGTGAATAAGACTTATGAAAAGCATTTGTTTTTAATTTTGAAACATTCACTCTATTTGTATAGGTAGCAGTATTAACTGGTCTGAATGTACTAGTTGATGTTGTTGCTCTTAGAGAGCTTTGCTTGGCAGCACTAACTGGTACTCTTCCAAACCTTGTCAAGACTGCAGATGGAACAAATTTATTTTGATGATTTATTCTCTGAGCACTGTTCCAAACTGGTCTAATTTCCCTTTGACCAGTATTCTTTCCCATATTTTTCAAAACAGACTTTTTAGCCATTCTTTTTTCATGAAAATCACAGTCTTTTATTAGATG
Source organism: Tanacetum coccineum (assembly GCA_026074375.1). Lineage (NCBI taxonomy): Eukaryota > Viridiplantae > Streptophyta > Magnoliopsida > Asterales > Asteraceae > Tanacetum > Tanacetum coccineum. The sequence goes on along the minus strand of BQNB010109032.1, from coordinate 21,552 downwards.
GTTGTAACTGCCACAAACAAAGCAAGCTTTCTTTGTAAACCTAAATCCTAACCCCAGTTTTTGAGTCATGTGTCCATTCCAGTCTCTTCTATCTACCTTAGGATTTTGAGTGATCATCCTAGGTTTTTTAGCTTGTTTAGGTTTAATAGATTCATTCCTAGCATCAGAAAACTCAACCCTTTTAAAACTAGGTTTGTCTGTTGCTTGCAAATCATTAGATTGAAAAATGTCCTCATCATCACTAACCCAATCTTCAATGATAACTCCACTAGGCCTAACAGATTCAACTCTAGGCATTTCTACACTAGTATTGCTAGTTTGAGAGGTACTTGTTTCAACTTGAGACACACTAGCACTAGTCTTATTTGCTGTAGGCCTATAAACAGAATCATCTAATCCTGCAAAAGATAGGTCAGCTAGTGGAGGCATGTAGTTCCCATTTAAAGGAGGAGGAACAGCATGATATCCATTATCCTTTTTGAACCTATCATTTGTTTGATTGTCATCTCCATCACTTGAACGATTATCAAATACACTATTAAACAATTCACTACCACTTGAATTATTTTCATTTAATTGATCTCCATATCCTAGACCAGTTTTATCTTTAGCACTCAATTGACTATTAATCAGTTTATTTAAGTTTTTAAAAGAGGTTTCAAACTGTTCTAGTTTAGCTTTTAAATCATATTTTTCTCTTAAGGTTCATCTTAACTGTTTTAAGTCCTAATACACATTACTTTTGTCTTTTACTTTAAATTCTAAGACTGCAATCTTTTCTTAATAGACAACTTCATTTTTCTAATGAACAACTAACTGTGCCTCTACAGATTCTAGGCCTAACTGATAAGCTACAATTTCTAGATTAGCCTTACTAAGAGTTTGTCGCTGTTCATCAAACTGTTTTTTAAGTTTTTCAATGTTATTACATATTTTAAACAAGAATGATACACTGTGTCAGACCTGAGGAGTTTGAAGTGTAGGCCATGAGAGCAAACTCAGTTGGTTCAATCTTGAGCTATATAACTCCAGTCATATCCCAGTCCATCTTGGACAATCAAAGCATTATCCTAAACAACCAATGAATCAGAGGTCTCCACTGCTACAGTCCTTCTGGTGTTGTCACTGTCCCCTCTACCCTTCATCTCCATTCAATGTTTCCCTTGATTCTGGTGCTCTACATTCCTTGCAAAATGCCCCTATCTATGACATTTTTTGGTTATTTATTATTTTATTATTTTGTTTTTTTTTTGTTTTTATTTTTTTTTTTTTTTTTAGTAAAGCATTCAACCTTAGTTTTATCAAAACCTACAGGTTCTTTGCCATTGAAGATTAACTTTCTTCCAGTCTTCTTATAAAATCGCTTAACCCTCATAAGAGCATGGCCACCTGCCAATTAAGTCCATATTCTTCCAATCCTCATGATCAACTGCACTACTCTTCAATCATCCAGTTGTGGACTATTTGACTGATTAGCAAAGAATGAGAACATTAGATCATTAGTATATGATGATGAAGAGGCTTGTCCCTGAGAATTATGGCCTGATGCAGTAGAAACACCATTAGCAGTATTAATTTTCATTACAGCTGCTAGTCGACTTTTGTAGAGAGAAAGGCCACATTCTGTGAGTTTTTAAGATGATCCAGAAACCTTTGATAACAGCTTCATACACTTTAAGGTTATAGATAAATCATCATAATCCAAATCATCTATACCGTTCTTTGTTCACATAATCAAGTCAACATTGTTCCATATGAAGGAAGAAGCTCTTAAAAAATATTTTGATTTTGCATCTTCAATAGGAACAGCTGCTCCATTGAATTCAAGAAGGCTGATAAGTTTTTGAAACCAATCATTGCATTATCTAACCCTCTGTGTCAGATACAGAAAAGTTCAACTTTGTTGCATCAAAACAGTCTTCTGCATCTTCTTCAGATTCCACATTGCCACCAAATCTACTCTTGATAGCAGCCCACAGAGACTTTTCATCCTTTATTTCATGGAACCTCAGTTGATACTCATCAGGAATAGCCAAGAGCAAAATGCTTTTAGCTTTTTGTTAGTGCAAATATTACGATATTTAATCTATACGCTCTCTTTATGTTTTGGTGATAACAAACATGTAACCTGTAATACATAACGTAAAGTACGCAAGTTACTCGTAATCACAAATTATCAATGCATACATAACAAACAACACTCTATGTCTCAAGTCTGCATCAACACCGACATTTGTTTGCACCCGATGTAAATCACATAAGGTATATACAAACAAATTAAACTTGTAGGATGATCAAAGAAAAATATTTTTTTCTTAACCATTACATTTCTACAAAAGTGTTTTTCAAAAATAAACAAACACAAAATACTTTTTAATAAAAGAAATGTTTTATTTAAATATAAAATTTCAATCTGGATTTTCCCTCAAAATGAAGCTTTTCTCCTATACCAGATCCACCTGCCCACAAAAAAGACAAAAAAAAGGAGCGGAGTCTAGGCGGCGGCCCCCTTATAGGCCTGGCAGCCCCCTTATATATAAGGGACTGCCGGGACCACCGTTGTCAAACTGTCAGCTTTCAGCTCCTATAAATAGTGGGTCATCTCCAACTGATTTTACAACCTTTTTGCACGAATTTCTCTCAGTTATTTCTCTCTCTAGATCTCACTAAATCTCTCTAAATCTTTGATCATTTAACTTGTTTAATCTTGTTTAAATGTGATCCGATCTTCTACTCTTTCCTAAACCCTCAGTGCAAGAGAAGAACTTTGGTCATCTTCAAGATCCGAAGTTATGTAGTCTAGTTAGTCCATTTAATAACATTTGTTACATATAGACGAGTCAAGTCTTCCATCTTTAGTAATGTGTAGATCCAAATGAAGTAATATATTTGGATGATTGATTATGGATTTGTTAGTATTTTAGGTCCTTAAATTACATTAGTGAAGTAGGTAATTGGTATTCTAGCTAAGATTAGGCTCGACATATAGCTAGTGTCAAAAAATAAATTGTAACGACGCCGTTTAAGTATTTTAGGCCATAAAACACAAGTTGTTATGTTAGGCCATAAAACATAACGGGTTTGGTTGTACCCGAAGAAGAACTCGACATCTAGCTTAGTGTCGGAAAATAATGTAAGCATTAGTATAAGGTTTTCTCCGCCGAAAGGGAGCTTGTTGATTAGTGAAGTAACTATCGAGTTGGATACTCGAGGAGTAGAGTAGGGCGAAGAGGAGCTTCGTGACCGAACCACTAATAGAAAAAAAAAAAAAAATTCATCGTGTCGTTTGCCTCCATTTACCTTTACTCTTTACTTATGTCTTTACATTTATCGCTTTACTTTTACACTTGCATTGTGCTTATGATTGTGTGAACTGTTTGTGTTATGTGTGTTATCATGTTGTGTACTCTTTGTAGTAAACATTGTGTAGTGTGAAGTTGGTAGAATATGTGCTAGTTATTGCAAATCCATTATCGACACTCCTCATATTGCGTCAAACTTGATTGGTGATTTGATACAAATATTATAGTGCGAAAACCTCTTCTGGACGCAGTCCCTTTAAATAGGCGGGCCCCTATGTACAAGGGCGCCCCCATACATTTATGGGACCGCCGACAGAGAGTGATAAAATAATTTATACAAAAGATTTGAAGTTTTTAAGAGGAAACGTATTCAACCCCCCCCCCCCTTCTACGGTTTCTACACTTTTCTTTCTCTTTGTCTTTGTAATAGTGCTTGAGCAGTCTTTGGAGGTACTTCAGTTTCAACACCTTTTTCATCAGTTGTTACTTTTATTGGACCATCACCATTCAAGATCACTTGCCATAAACTATAATCTGTGTTAGTGAGATATTGCTCCATCCTCATGCTCCAAAGGGTATATTCACCCTTCTTGAGGATAGGAAGTTTTACAGTAGACACCATTTGAGGAGATTCTACTGGTGCTATTTGTGTTGCAGGTTCTTCACCAGACATGTGCCATGTAAGGGGAGAAAAGAGATCTAGAATCTGATAATAGTTCTCTTATTCAAGTTTTTCTCCACAAGCTCTGATCCACTGTGAAGTCCCAAATAAATAGATCTTCTTAGCTTGTTAAAGTTTAGTTAACCTGGATAAATCCAAACTAACTATACGAGAAACTACGATTGTAAATACTACAAGTTATGCGGAATCTAACTTGCAATACTAAGAAGAATAATGAATACTAAACTTGAATATATTGATTGCAAATATTCTGTCAAGGTTTACAGAATAACTAACTATGAGATATGTGTTTTCTATGAAAGATTTATATATCTAACTATGCCGTAGGGTTCCTTTTATACACTAAAGAAAACCCTAATGGGCTTACAAAACGCGTTAAGTGATCATGCATATCTATTCAAATATATCTTATGCATATCACATAAGCCGTACTAACTTCTTATACTAGCAGTACTAATAAACTAACTAATAGTACTAACTATACTGGCAGTACTAACTAATATAACTAGCAGTACTAACTACTTGTCTAATTTTTTTTTTTTTTTTTTTTTTTTTTTTTTTTTGTTTCTTCAATCATTACGAACAGTATCAATCTTGAACCACAGTAGTAAAGTAGTACTGGCAGTAGTAACTTAAAATTCCCAACAGGAATTATGGATTAAACTTGGATGAACTGTTGAATTTTGGAATTAACTAAATATAAACTTGATGTTTTTATACCCGGATTCTTTAATAGTCATTTGATCATCATTCTAGTCCGGATATAGGTCGAAAGGCTCCAGCTAAATGCTTGATTTCCAAGTTGTTTGTCTATGACAACTAGATGCTAGCCTTGTGAGGATTGGCTAACAAAATGATTATTAACCCGAGTATAAAAAGGTTTAATGCTTAACAAAAGAACTTGGAAGTGCCAACTTATGTTTGTCTAAATCGTAAGAGTAGAAATGATGTCTAAAACATGAAATTTATGTGTTGGAACAACTTTTTAAAGTCTTATGTTCTACAGTTAAGTCACCAAATGATTTTGAACAAAAAACATGTTGTGGAGTCACTAGTGGCGGTCCCATAAATGTTAGGGTGGCCCAAAAATATATTTGGGAGCCGTCACCTTTATGGGGGTCGTTTGTCTGTTTCAGCAAAATTTGGCAAACTTCGAAAAATCATATAAAATCAACCGTAAGTCCGTAGAAGTCGTGCCACCCGCCATTTCGAAGATAATTGAGTCTACTTTTATTTAAAATTTCAAGTCTTCATTCTAAACTTAAATAAGTCAGAAATTAAAAATACTACATAGTGGTCAAAACTTTGAGTTTCATTTTAACGTAAAACTTGCATTTTACATTTTTCTTTGAGTCGGGCATTTCTAATTGATATATATTTGAAAAATAGTGTATTTGTCCTTTCAAAATATTAATCTTAATTTATTCTTGAAATAGGGAGGAACTATTTTATTTTCAAATCAAATCAAGCTAAGTATACATCGTTATATCTAATACACAAAACAACGACGAATATCCTTATGTGTATGCTAGATGATTATGTGTGTTTACTTTTGTTTCAACTTGGTTAATAGATATTAATAAGTAATCATTACTATTTGTAATTGAGCTAATCATATATCTAAACATATGTGCCATGTATGCTATTTGTATATTACTAGTTTTCCGGATTATGCCTAATAGGAGTTACGCTAGATTTTTTGCGTTAAGTTGCAAAATTGTTTGTGCATTGCATATAGGCATAGATCACTATATTTACAAGTGTTACATAAATATCTTGTAGATCATTTTGAGTGTAGTAACCCATTTATGATTGAGAGTTCAATAGTTCGTCAAATGTGTGGAAAAATAATGTCCTAAGATCATATGTTAAAACCCGTCACTAAAATATTTCCAACACATTAACTCTCTTCCAACAAAATGTCTAAATATTTTCATCATTTTGCGTTATTTGACATTAGGTTGGTTAAACAAAATAAAAGATTGTATTAATACATTCATAATTAAGTAAAAGAAAATGTATTTTTAAATTTTGCTTGTGCTTGCATTGTTCTAACACACACACATAATTATATTCTTTTTATAAACGTATAATATTTTACAAAAGATGTGTGTTGTATAAAAATGGTTACAAAAGATGTGTGTTGTATAAAAATGGTTAGGAAAATCACTTATATACTCATAAAATATCAAAAACTATGCATATTATACATATCAACAAATAGTTTTTCGCACAAGCAAAATATATGACAATCTTGAAGTAAGAAATTAACTTGTCATTATTCATCAACATCACCTTACAACTAGTCTTAGAATTAATGGAACATACTATGAAAATCTCTATTTGTTTTCTTTTAAAAAAAGAGTGTTCGTGAAGGTCAAGAAAGATTTCGAATATATATCGATTCATTATTCAAATTATGATTGATATTATTATCGAATCTAATTGACAAGTTTTCGAGTATGGACAAGAAATCGGATTCTTATTTGTCTAGGTTTAAGATTATATCAAAATATAACAAGAGATATTATCTTAAACCTACATACTCAATCACACTCGATTGATATGAAAATAACGACATTCCTTTCCAAGACGATAAGAATATGCATCGGATCATAACTCACACTTGTGTAGATGATGTCATATTGAGTCTACTTGTCCAATAGTTGTGTTCCAAATATTTGGCAAATATATGCATAAAATACACAATGAAGTAGGATTGACGACTTGAATGTTTTGTCCAAAATATTCAAGTAATTTACCTTGCAATGCAATTGGTAAAGTCGTCATCTTCGAAAAGCCAAACATGAGCAAATGCACAACACATGTAACTTTGCTCAAATAATTTAAAAGCACAACTCAAAACTCAAACTATCTTCTCATCAAAACTCTCTCTTATGTTATCAAATAAGCATAATATTTCTTCTTCACCACACGAGAACCATTTAACCATCTAAGGTTAGGGCTAGGAAGAATTGAATATATTCCACAAACCATTATCTTGCTTTCTTTCAATAAGTGATCATAAGAGGATTTTGAATAAGATGATGATTATTATTCAAACGATAATCAATCTCATCATTCAATTTAATTACAAAATTAGAATATGAACATGAAATCGAGACTATGATTTATCTAGATCATAGAAATATCAATCAAATGACCATATATATTTTTCCGTGTCTACATGTTTAACCATCCTTGGTTATTACATGAAATCACGAAGTCGATTGCAAGACAACAAGATTAGTCATCGAATTGCAATTCACACTTGCAATGAAGATGTTTCATTGAGTCTAAAGTGTTCAAATGTTGTGTTATTAGCTATGGTCAAATTATACATGCTAAACTTAACACACTCTAAGTAGGATTGACGACTTATGAATTTCCATCGGGAAACTCATAAGTACTCCAACTTGATGAGCAAGACTTGGATGTCATTTCCGAAAACTCAAATGGAGAACTCTTATAACTTATATAAGCTTCTCCTAATAACCTAATATCAACACCATCTCTCAAATAATAAGAAAATGATCCTTGCCCAAATTTGCACCTCCCTAATCGTGGATCCTTCGTCCTAAATTCATCTTAGGTTTAGGTAAATCCGCCCTATGGCATTAGATATAAAACATCTTCCTCTTATGAATCACTTGCTTAAAAGTCCAACATACATGTAACTAACCTTTAATAAATCATCATTATTTCTACAAAGAAACATTCACAAGATCTATTAAGGTAAATAACCTTAATTGGATTTCTTTCATAAAAGACATGCAAAGGTGCATTCTTTGAACACTCTCATTGTAGAGCATTACACATTGTCACTCTTAAGCATACTCCTAGGTCCTAGATGACTCATTCTCTCTTATACATACAACAACTTGCTTGCTCTCTCATTTAACCTTAGAATTCCACACATCTTGATTAGGATTATGCGAACCAAAATTAAAGCATGTTAGTTGAGTCATGTTAGGCCCTCTATGAAAAGATAATACAAATTTTATCTTTGCTACACTTCATTAGGCAAATATAGGAATTATATTTTGTCTAACATGAAAATGAGTACTGGAGAATCTATTGCACTAGAAATTCAATTTGACCTAACGGTTGAATTGCTTCCAAGAGTGAAGTTGGGTTCGTGGTATAACCCGTAAAAATGGTCGGGTTTAGCCTGAATTGAGCACCACTAGTGATAGTCTCATATTCATTCTCTAATTTGATTAACTGGCTCTTCTTAAATATGCCTAATGATAGTTTACATCGATAGACTTTGTATTTCATTAGGAGTGCACACTAAGCAAGTAGAAATTAGGTTTCTCCTTAGTCAATCTAGACTACATGCATTTCACATATGTGCTTTGAAGTTTCAAGATGATAACGTGCTCCCACGTAATGCAATTATATGCTTTCATGTTTATCTTAATGCTCAACGTTTATTTGCTTAGCTATTGAATGCATGTTTGTTGTAAAAGCGTTTGCCTTTTTCTAGCAATTTAGATAAAACATCTCTTAGTTTATCTAAATAACATATGCTCCTAAGTGCTAAATGCTAACATGTTTGACATGATGATTGCATTTAAAATCATCACGTTTTGTATGCGTCATTTTAAATGACTTACATGTTAAATGTGCACATACACTATGTTAGTTTAATGTATGACAATTTATATTTAAATGTCATATAGCCTTACACATTAATCTTGTTGATTATTGTAACATCTCGCATTTTCAGGTCGATTACGACTTCATATATTTCATTATTTATTTTTAGGCTTTTACGCATTCGCTTTTAATTTTTGCGATTAAGCTAAATTGCTAAATCTAAATTTTCAAGAGAGGACATAAAATGTTTCATAAATCTTCTAGAGTCTTCCGTCAAATTAATCACCACCTCCTTTTTCTTCCAAATAATCCACTCTTTGTCACGAGAAAAAAGTTGATGCAAATCTAATACCCTTCCAAAGTAGGTTTGACAACTTAAATATTTCATCCGAAATATTCAAGTATCTTTAACTTGCAATCGCAAACGTTAAAGGTCATATCCGAAAATCCCTATTCAAGCCTTTTAACAACATTAGTTAAAACTCTCTCCTTTTCTTTTCGACGACAACTCCTATTCTCTTCGACAAAAACATATTTCTCTTTGATGAATACATTCTTTCTCTTCAACGAAAACATTATATCCCTTCGACGAAACATTCTTTTCTTCGAATGAAAAACATTCTTTCTTCTTTGAACGAAACACTCTTTATCTTTTCGATCACACATCTTCCTTCTCACTCAACCACGCCTCTACAACCATAGAGATGGCTAATCTCTTTCCTCTACTATTTCCTCATCACCTTTAAGATAACCTTATACCTCGTCATGAGATTGTCTTTATGAACATATCAACAATACTCAGAAAGACCACCATCCCGTCTTGATATTTGTCAATCTCGTCGCGTTTCATCTTCATTTGTTTTCTTCTTTTATTATTAATAATTATTATTATTATTATTTTCCACGTATGAAAACACACCAAGATACGTCACTATTTCCTTCGGGACAATGTTCAAATGGAAACATCTCCATTCGAATAGGTTGCGTCTGAATATAACATCGTCGACATTCTTTATTTACCCCTCAACTGTGAATCGTTAAATTGTCTTTGTCTAGGTCTAGAAATGATGGAACACATACCGTAAATCTCTCTCTTCTTTTCTATAGTCCGATTCTAGTCCTATTCTCTATTCCAGCATCGTTGGCAACCTAACTAACTTCATCTGAAGTACTGAGTACTTTTTAATTAGCGAAATACAAATTAAAATGTCACTCCTTTCACAAAATTCGTCAAGCCTTAAACTCCTCTCCTGTTGGCTGTCCGGCGGCCCCCAGATCTATTTTAGCGGCCCCCAAATATATCGGGGACCGCCGGCAGCAGGCTTGAGATATCTGTCATTTCTTTTTAAATCATTAAACAAACTCACCCTCTCTCTTTTCTGCTGCTACAGAAAGCTGACGTCATTCCTACACCCAAACCTATGCGAAAGCTCTCTATAATCAATGGTCTCACCTCACATCCTAACACTCACAAGCATCATTGCTATATGTTGTTAATAGGCAAGATGAATTTTTCATAATGAAATGCCGTCTCATCTCAAATACAATACCCTTTACAATCCGTCATACTCAACAAATCACCCTCATTATAATTGGTCCATCAACTTTCGCGTAAACCTTTCTCACCTCGAATGTCTTATTTCACTTCTAAACGGTTTTCCTCTCTTTCTTAATAATCTTCTCACTTGGATAGTCGTCTCACGGTCTAATAGTAATTTTTACTTTCAACGTTTCTTCTCACTTCTAAATGCTCTTTTTCACGTTCTAAAAGTCTGTCTCCTCTAATGTTTTTCCTCTCAACGTCCCTAAAACGTTTCTTCTTCTTCTCTTTAATACTCAGACTCTTGTTACTATAAAATTCCGTCCTATATCTCTCCTTAACTTAATTATTTTTCATCCGAAATATTTAAGTAATTTGCGAAATGCAAATTGTCACTCCTTCACTAAAATTTATATAATTCTTATATTGTTAATCATCACCTAGGTTTTATTTTATGAAGTTAGAAAATAAAAACAAGCATATGTGTACACGAATTAAATTTTTATTGTGGTTAAAATGATGTTTACAATATGTCAATATGCTTAAAATAAGGATTTACAAGTGTTGGATAATTTATATAATTATTTGTCAAGTTTTGATTATTTATTTATTTATAAAGTTATGGAAAGAAATCGAAGTTACTGTAGCAAACAGTAACTGGGGAAAATTATTTTATAATTTTATAAAATAATACATATCAATAGCTTTCTAAATCAATAAGAAACTTGAAAATCCGATAAATAACGAAGGAGTTGTGATATTTACAAGATTTACATTTATAAAAGTATTTTTATAAAAGAAATCGAAGTTACTGTAGCAAACAGTAACTGGGGAAAATTATTTTATAATTTTATAAAATAATACATGTCAATAGCTTTCTAAATCAATAAGAAACTTGAAAACCCAATGGGTAATGAATTAGTTATGACTTTTTCAAGTTTATGTAATAAAATAAACAAAAGTAACTTTATAAAAGTAGTTTTATAAAAACTGGGTACTGTTCACGACAGTAGGCTGATGAAAAATATTTTTGTTGGATAGAACTTTTAATTACGAAGACGTGGGCGAAAGAATCACTAAAAACCGAATTAAAACGAATGAGATATGATTTTTATACGATTTCAACAATTAATATTTATAAAAAGTATTTTTATAAATATACCCATACTGTTACTGTTCACAACAGTAACTATGCACACAATAAATGTAAAGGTTGATTAGATTTTTCAAATACGAAACCATACATATAAAGAACGTATTAAACGGAGGTAAAACGAATAAATTACGACATTTTTAATATTACAACAATTAATTATATAAAGGTAATTTTATATAATTTATTAAATGAATTAAATGTTACTGTTCATCAGTAATTTAATATTTAATGATTGATTTATTTTCAATTTATTTTCAAATACGAAACCATACACATAAAGAACGTATTAAACGGAGGTAAAACGAGTAAATTACGACACTTTTAACATTTCAACAATTAATTATATAAAAGTAATTTTATATAATTTATTAAATCGATTAAATGTTACTGTTCATCAGTAACTTAATATTTACAAAAATGATATTTTAATATATCAACCAGATACGAGACTAACGGATGTAAAGCATATGCCAAGACGTGTATAGAAACGAAAAAGATATAGGTATATAAAACCTTATGGCACTAATTTTTCAACTTGTGCATATTTTGTGAAATGAATTAAACTAAATTATATAATGTTATTATATAATTATCTAAAAGTGATAAAACAATTACTTTTCATAAACGAATAATTGTTGATTATAACATTTTCACGATACGGATTTATGAACATTTATTTTACAAATGCAAATCAAATTGTTTAATTTTATAAATTAAACAAACACTTATAGGTGGTGATGTAACTATATAGAATTATGTATGACATTGGTTATTTAAAGTGCATAGTAAATTCATACGACCTATGTTTAATTAGGTTGCATTCGGACTTCGCTGTCTATTCACCTCACTGTTGATAATTTCATGTCACTACACCTGCTAAGTTGAGTTCATAGCCCCAAGTTTATTACAATATCAATGATTACTACTTTTGGGGTGAGAAACATGCTCTGTTTTACAAATTGACGTAGAGTACATTTACATGATTATGTGTTTGCCTAATTAGCGATAAGAAAGACACCCTCAGAGCCCATTTTTCATGAACTGTCAATTACTTCGTGTGGATCTCGAATGTTATAAATAGAGCAATTTGGGGTTGACATCCCCTTCCGATGAATAGATCTCACCTGTGTCACAGAGTGAACCAACGGATGTAATACCATGTCGGATAGGATGTTTCGGGTTTAGAACATCATCACGGGCAATGTGGCAATATTTATATTGCATTCATACATGTCGAGCTTCGTGTGTCATAGCTTAGGGTAACGAAATACATTTGTGATGTTTGCATCTTTGCTTAGACAATACACAATATTAGATTTAAAATCTACGATCCTAACATTACATTTTAACATAAAGCCTATGAAATACCAACTTTATGTTGACGTTTTAACATGTTTTCCTCAGGTCATGGGCACGAGGTGCTAAGATACATTGGGATAGTCTTTTGGGAGTCATGCATAAAAAGATTTGGGAGTCATACATGATGAGATATTGTTATGATCTAAAAATCTTGTTATGAGTTGATGAACCATTTAAGCCCGATGTGCCTTTGAATTAAACAATTTCAATAAATCCAATGTATCATATTTTTTAAATGACTCTTTAGAGGTCGTACTCAATCTTGTGCTAATGATCAAATGTAACCTCCCGGATACGTCGTTCTCATATCTTGTGCTATTGATCTATAATGTAACGCTCCTGGATACTCATATTCCATTGCGACCCAATTTGGGGGTGTTACAGATTGGTATCAGAGCCAAGGTTATAGAGAACCAGGTCAAATGTTTTTACTTAGACTATAACCGTTTTCAAACATTGCATCAAAAAAAGGGATTTTTAAGGGACATTCATTCATACATTATTTGTCGCATTAGTTGGGTATACTAGATGCTGCATGGTTCTCATACGTGGTTATAATATATTAAGTATATTATTATTGGTCTTATATATGTACTAATGTAAACTCTGTTTGAGTGTTACATATACAGTCATGTCATCGGATTCGGCATCATCCGAGGTTACATATACGTCAATATCATCGCATGGAGACCCGCTAGCTTGGGCGGTGGACTTCTTTAGACTCTAGCGGCCTGACTCATCGGATCCTCCACTGGCATCACCGGACTACGTGCCTGGCCCTGAGGAGCCAGAGCAGGCACCGCTCTCGCCAGATTATGTGCCAGGACCAGAGAACCCCGAGTACTTGGCCCCATCTGATGAGGAGGTTCCCGTGGAGGATCAGCCTTATGCTGTTGCTGATTCACCTATAGCCTTATCTCCAGGCTACGTTGCTGACTCAGATCCCGAGAAAGATCTCGAGGAGGACTCTAAGGATGGTCCAGTAGACTATCCAGCTGATGGAGGTGACGGCAATGATGATGACTCCTCTGATAATGACGAGGAGGAGGAGGAGGCTTTAGAGGAGGAGGATGATGAGCATCTGTCTCCGGCCGACTCTGTTGTTGCACCCGTTGTTGACCATGTCCCCTCTTCTGAGAAGACAGAGCCGCTTGAGACCGATGAGTCTGCGGCTACACCACCGGCATGTCGTACCACTGCTAGGATATCTATCCGACCCAAGGCACCTATACCTTTTCCATCAGAGGAGGAGGTCGAGAGACTTCTTGCCTTACCACCACCACCACCATCACCACTCATATCACTATCACCACCCTCTGCAGAGGAACGCCTTGCTAGGTGTTTAGCTGCACCTGCACTTCCATCATCACCACTTCCTATAGTACCTCACCCATATGGTAGCCCTAACCATGTGCGTGCACCCCCAGGCTTCAGAGCTGCCATGGGTAGATTGAGAGCCTCATCACCATCCACTCATCATCCACTACATCCATCACCACCATTACCACCTCCACCATCATCACTACATTTACCACCACATGTACCCACATCATTACCATTACCATCATCACCACTACCAGCCTCACTGTTCATACCACCACCAGTCGACCGTAGGGAGGACACTCCCGAGGCCGAGTTACCACCTCGTAAGAGGTTATGTCTGACTGCTCTCACATCGAGGTATGAGGTGGGGGAGAGTTCGACTGCTGCTCCTAGACCTGCTGGAGGTCATGGGATAGACTATGGGTTTATCGGCACTCTGGATGCCAAAACCAGACGTCAAAGAGCCGAGGAGGTCGGCTATGGGATTAGAGATACTTGGGTAGACCCAAGAGAGGCTGCCGAGGAGATAGCACCGGTGACCCTTGAAGGGGTCAACACTAGGTTGCAGGAGCAGGACACTCAGGACATTTATGCTGTGATCGAGGATGCCCAGGATAGGCAGACTCGGATATTTCAGAGTGTTGAGACATTGATCGATGATAGGCAGTACCACTATGAGACTGCACGACTGTTAGATCAGGAGGCTCTAGTCTCCCGAGAGGCTTGGGCACACTCTATGGGACTTAGTTCGGCTGTCCATTATGAGCTTCAGGGATACAGGACCCACGCTTGGATGCAGGATCACCGTATCGATGCGCAGGATTCATTGATAGCGGCCCTGACCGCACAGGTTTCATCACTGCAGGGACATTTGGCGATGACTCTAGGCGAGATCCGAGCACTTCAGGCTAGAGATCAGGCTCGTGCGGATGCTCCCGAGGGCACTGGTAGTAGTGCCTAGGTTTACTTTCATGTTCATAGCTATCATTTGTAGCCGGCTAAGTATTATGGGTTTTATTCCCAGCTAGCACGGCAGTAGGACTTGTATTTTCATTTCTTGTATCAGACAATCATGTATGTTTTCCGGTTATATATGATGTGTTGTATTATGTCATGTCGATCTCAATTCTGTTATGTGTTGTGATCCCAGTCATGTTATATAATCATTGTGTGATGTGATCTTGTTATATATATGTTGTACCCACATCATGTTGTGAGGTTTATGAAAACTCACGTGTTTTATATTGTTGTGATTTAGAACAATATGCCACCAAGGAGATCCTCTGCTACTGCAAGGGCTGCTGCTGCGGCTGCTGCCCCTATGACAGCTGCTGCTGTTGAACAGCTAATCGAAGCAAGAGTGTCTGCGGCACTTGCTAATCATGAAACTCTTCGAAAACAATTATAATGGCCATGGCGTCGGGAGTCACTAATTATGGCATTGCGAAACAGATGATCTACACGCACTCCGGAGTGGACGTGTACGTACAAAGATTTATGACATCTATCATACCACTAAATTTTACTGGGTATCTGAGGGTAGTGTGTTGCCTATGGTTTGAAAAGATGGAATCTGTGTTTCTACATAAGCAAACTTGTGATGTGGAGAACAAGTTATGTTTGCTACTTGCACTTTGTGGAAATGCCTTCTTATGGTGGAACTCCCACATGAAGGTGTTACATCAAGATGTTGCTTTTCCTTAGACTGGTAGAACTGAAGAAGTGATGACAGTCAAATACTGCCCAATGGTGAAATCAAGAAGTTAGAGATTGAGCTTTGGAACCTAAAGGTGAAGGGTACTGACATCACGAGTTATACTCTGTGTTTCCAAAAGCTTGCACTGATGTGTGGACGTATGTTTCCTGAGGAATTGGATGAAGTTGAGAAGTATGTTGGTGGACTCCCTGATATGATCTGGGGAAATGTAATGTCATATCGACCCTAGACAATGGAGGAGGTAATCGAGTTTGCCAATGATCAGATGGACCAAAAACTCATAACTATTACTGAAAGGCAAGCTAAGCAGAAGATGAGGTTAGAGTATTATGTTGGAAATCCCGATAAAAATATTAAATCTTTAATTGCTCAACCATCTTTATCTCGGATGTTTGCTTCTAAATTCTAGCATGTATTTTTATGGTCGTAAATTAACTTGCAATCACTTACACGGTTCAGAAATGCTAAATAGATTAACGAAAATGATTACAGTAAAAGCTAAGTCACAAATTTCAACCACACAACGATTTACACATATACAAATACAAAAACAATTATAAAAACAAATACAATTTAAAAATTTACCTTTACAATAAAAAACCCCCCCAATTATTCTAAAACATACATTTACACCAACCATACCCCATTATACGAACTCAAGGGCACCAACAACAGAACAAGAGGCAGAACATTGGGGAGGGCTTACACTGCTGGGCCTGGTGAAAAGAGGGAGTACACGGGATCATTGCCCTTGTGTACAAAATGCAACTATCACCACAAAGGGCCATGTGCTCCCAGGTGTAATAAATGCAAGAAGATCGGCCATCTGGCTCATGACTGTAGGAGTTCTGGTCCCAATGGTAATAATAACAATCGGGGGAACTCCGGAACAACTCAGAATGCTGGCACTTGCTATGAGTGTGGTGTTCAGGGGCATTTCAAGAGAGACTGCCCGAAGTTGAAGAATAAAAACCATGGTAATCAAGGTGGGAATGGCAATGCCCCAGCGAAAGTGTACGTGGTGGGCAATGCGGGAACAAACCCGGACTCCAACGTCGTTACGGGTACGTTCCTTCTAAACAACCGCTATGCTTCTATCCTATTTGATACTGGTGCCGATAGGAGTTTTGTATCTACTACATTTAGTTCCCTAATTGATATCACACCAACTACATTAGACCATTATTACGATGTTGAACTAGCTGACGGGAAAATAATTGGGATAAACACTATCATTCGGGGTTGTACGTTAAACTTCTTAGATCATCCCTTCAACATTAACTTAATGCCCGTAGAACTTGGTAGTTTTGACGTCATAATTGGTATGGATTGGTTGGCAAAGTACCATGCTGTCATTGATTGTGCCGAGAAGATCGTTCGTATTCCCTGGGGAAATGAAACCTTAATCATTCATGGTGACGGAAGTAATCAGGGAAACGGGACTCGTTTGAACATCATTTCATGCACCAAAACTCATAAATATTTGTTGAAAGGACATCATGTCTTTTTGGCACATGTTACTACAAAGGAGATTGAAGACAAGTCGGGGGAGAAGCGACTTGAGGACGTACCAATCGTTCGAGATTTTCCTGAGGTATTTCCTGAAGATTTGTCGGGTCTTCCTGATAAGTGTAAAATACACATATCCGTTTATACCTAAAATAACCAAATTAAACCCAAAACATGCTAAAAAAAGGCAAAAATATACTTGTTTTGTGTTTTGTGTGTGCAGGTACGGATATATCAAAAATCACAAGAAAACCGTCAAAAACGGGCAAACACGGACACGAGAAACGGAATAGTATAAGAGAGCCAAAGATTCAAAGCCAAAGTCAAAGCCGTGGTCAACATGGGTCAACAAAGTCAAATCACTAGAAGACAAAAAAAACCAAATGTTACCCAAATAGTCCCTCAAGTTTCAAAAATACACAAATGGTCCCTAAACCTAAATGGGCTACACCCGGATCCAAAAGCCCAAAACCTTAGCCCACACCCATTTTATTAAACCACAGGGACCTAAGTTGCCCTTTCTTAAAGTTATTTTACACTACAACCTTTACTAAACCAACCACAAGGACCATTCTTGACATAAGCCCGAAGTTTAAAACGTTATTACCCGTTTCAGTTATAAAAAGGGCGCGAAGCCATGGTTACTATTCATCTATCGTCCCCAGTTACCCTATGGTCAAAATCAAAGGGCTTTTTATAATTAAGGGGCCAAGGACGATAATTCAAGTGATCAACAGCAAAATGGCAGGGTTAATTATGTCAAATCAAGCACTTTCATTGGCTCCATGGACTCAAAGATGCACAAGAGAAGCGGGGTTTTGCACTAATAGCTCTCACAAAAGAAGCACATATGTCTCTATCACGGATTGCCAAGCTGGCAATCCGTGTGAGTTCATTTGTGATCCAAGGGCTACTATTGACTCTCAAATGATTGATGGAATGATTGGCTGAGATTGTTAGGAGCTTGTAACAGATTTTAGGTCTAGAATCTTCATCATCAGGCTATAAATAGCCCCCACTATCACACACACATGGCACCTAGTTTTAGATAGTAGCTTTTAGTTTAGCTTAAATTTCGTTATTTAATGTAATTTTTCTTAAATGGTTTGTATTTTCCTTTCTAAAGTAATGTAATGAAAGTTTTATGTTAATGAATCAGTTTTACTCTTAATCTGTCTCAAGCTCTTTTGTTACTCTAATAAGCTCTCACTTTTTTCTCCATAAATAAGCTAAAGCTCATATAAGCTCTCAATAGCTCTAATAAGTCTTTAAGCTTATTATTGAGCTTAAACAAACCCTAATTACACCTTAACTTTAAAATCAGAAGTAATACCTTGTCTAATTTGGGATTTGAGGTAATGGAAGGGGATCCAAAGATGGAAGGGATCCCAAGGACTTTACTGGCGATTCCTAGGACAAGCCAGAGCTGTTGATAAGCTCATTTGAACAATTATCTTTTGTTTAGCTAAAGCTTTAAGTAAGTCTTCATTTACTTTTCTTGTTTTAAATATCTAGGTTAATATTTGCTTATTAGTATAGATCTGCTTATTTTTGCTTATTTAGTTGCTTATCTGAGCTTAATTGTGTTTAATTTTGCTTATTATTCATCACTCTTAATCTGTTTTTAGCTTAAAAGTTATATATCATAGTATTTCATAATCTGTCTTAAAAAACCTTTAAAAACCTAAAAATTAGTTAGCATAATCATTAAACCTTGATTTTAGCTCATCTGGTTGTTAGATCATGTTTATTAAGGTTGTTTTAAGCTGTTAGTAATCTGGTAATTAGGATGTGTTCACTAGATTTCAAATTTCTAAGTTTAATAAAATCTGTCATAGTCTAAAGGGGTGTTTGGAAAAAGCTTGTTTGACCCTCAAAAGTCAAAAGTTTTGGTAAATTCATTTAGGACAGTTTGATTATCAAATATGATAAGGATTTAAGAAGGTTTGGATAATTAGTTTAAGCTTTTAAGCATTTTAAGGTTTATTCTTTATGCTCCTGCACCAGGGGAGATTTTATTTTTCTTAGTTTGCTTAAAAATTTGATCCAACAAAGTTTAAATTGAGTTT
>BQNB010109030.1:0-22839 GCA_026074375.1 Tanacetum coccineum | reverse complement strand
AACATCAAGGTATATCTTTGGAATGGGAATGTTTTGTTTTGTGGTGGGTTTTAAAAGGGTGAGGTAGGTGGTCTTTCATACATCATGATGGTGAACGAAAGAGTTACAAACAAAAGGCACAAAGAAAACATAGACTACAAGAAAGCTAATGACAAAGAATTAAAATATCACTTGAAAGGATTCAAGCGAGTAGACCTAAGCTAAATAAAATTCGGAACATATACTATTCCCCACACAGCGGCGCCAAAAACTTGATGTAGGTTTGTTATGGACTTCACAAGAATTTTTATAACTCCTTAGGCAGTGTAACTAACCGTTGTAATGTAGTATAGACAAGACACGGGGGTTGTTATCGTTCTCTAAGGGGAATAGGATAGAAAGGCTCGAACATAAATTAACAAAGGTCTAAGGGGGTTGAAAGAAGATTCTTTTTCTATTTTTATATTTTTATAAAAGCAGGTAAAAATCATTGGTTTAAGAGATTGGTTTAGTTTTAATTAATTAAACTAGAAATAATTCTAAACTACTTTGGTGATAACTATATGATAAACGAACGTATTTACTTAATCATACACTACTCCCTAGTTTGCTTCTCCTAATTCCATTGCTTTGTCACACTTGCGATGATCTGTGTAAGTATTCCCTAAGTTATGAACAAATTACACGAACCCGCCGTCTACGTAATATTCCGTTAAGGCAACGCACAAGTAAGGTAGTATGAAGACTATTACAAGTCCCCTAAGAGTACATTACATGCATTTAAAACACTTAAGAGGGATTAACCATATTAGGGGTAAGGTAGTATGAAGATTGTTACCGATGGTATCCTTTCTACATACTCGCGTTTCCTTAAACGTCTATGCCAATTTAATATCTTATGGCTAGTTTTCTAAAGCCTGACGCGCACATCCATCACAAGAAGCAACATTAAAAGGATCTACAAACTAAGTTTCATGCAATCATAAGTAAATACTAAAGGGATCTAGCATAGCATGTTAAAAAGAAGTAAAGAACAAGAATCAATCATGCAACACATAGACATATTGAATGATAAAAGATAAGAGATCTCACTTGATCAAAACATGTAATTAAGGTTGTTACAAAGGGGTTTTGACACCCTAAAAACTCCCTAAAGAGCAGCTATAATTGTATTCTAATATTAGGGTTCGGTTCCCAAAAGTTACACACTTAAAAACCCTAAAACGAGTTTGTATATATAGGAAATAGGCCGCGACGGCGTCGCAGGTTTTCTAACACCGTCGCTCCGTCGAATCTTTTAGGGTTTCGTTTGAGGCGGTTACGTTCTAACGCTGTCCTGGAAATCCTGACGCCGTCTCTTGTATGATATGACGTTGTCGCTAGAGATCGTGACGTCGTCTCCAGGCATTGTACGGAATTCTTCAAGAGATTTTGGTGTAAAGTCGTAGTCTTGTTCGTTTCTTCTCCAATTGATCCCAAGTCACGTGTATTTCCTCCAAAATCCATCCAAGTGCTAAAAGCACAAAAACAAACGATTAAGCACATAATCTGGGCATATTTGCATGATTTAGGGGCTTAAATGACTCCGAAAAAGTGTATAAAATGACACCTCATTAGGTCTTCTGGCCATTTTCCTTCCTCCAAGCACTTGATGATAGGGGTCATCCATTTGTCCTCTTCCTCTTCCACCACCGTATTTATCTCTTGCCTATTTTTTGATGGGGTTTCTAGTACTTCTACTAAGATTTATTTGGTGAGGTGGTTGAATGCTACTGAAGCCAGCGTACTTAACACGTCCACCTTCTAGTTCTGATTCCATAGTATGTTTCTAATTTTGAAATTTTTGAAACATCCGATGTACTCTTTGGCTTTGGATAAGTACATGACCATATTTTCATGACAAGCTTCATAGTTACTATTAATTTGGCTGGCCACTAACTTGGAGTCTACATTGACGGACAACGATTGCACCTTTATCTTTTTTGCTTTTCGTAGTCCCGCCAGTAATGCTTTATATTCGGCCTGGTTATTGGTGCTGGTGAAGTTAAACCGCAAGGCATATGTGTACTCCATCTTTGTGGGGCTGATTAGGACTAATCCAGCACCTGAGCCCTTAATGCTAGATGCTCCATCCGTATAAAGCACCCATTCTTCTTTGTTGTCCGCCAACTGGTCCACTGTATATGGGGTACGCCGGGGTACCAGAGCATCACTTCCTATCAGAACTTCGTTTATGAAATCCGCCATGACGTGTCCTTTAATGGTACTGCAGGGCTCATACATGATCTTGTATGCCCCTAACTTGATGGAGTACTTTTCCAACTTTTCGGATGCCTCTACCTTGCTCAAAATTTGCTTAATCGGTTGATCCGTGATGACTTTGATGGGGCTAGCCTCAAAATATCTCCTCAACCTTATTGACACATGCCGCAATGCCAAAGCTAACTTCTCTAACGAGGCATAATTTCGTTCTGTGTCGTGCAGAGTTCTACTTACATAGTGCGCTGGACATTGGTTTCCTTTTCGTTCGGCAAGCAAGACTGCATTGACTGCCTCCTGTGATGCGTCAAGGTACATGTACAATGTTCCCTTTGGAATTTGTGTGATAAGAGATGGTAAGTTCAACACTGTTTTCTTTCATTCTTGAAAAGCTATTTCTGCATCCTCGGTCCATCGGTAATCATCTTTATTTTCTCTGATTATATTTTTTAGTGTTTCAAAGAATGGAAGATATTTTTTGACCGAACGGGAAAGGAAACAGTTTAGTGCTACCAACTTTCCTGACATGTTGTGCATCTAGCCCTAAGTTTTGGGCTATTGCATTTCTGCAATGTCTTTTATCTTGGTCGGGTTGGCCCGGATGCCCTCTGATGTGACTATGTACCCTAAGAATTTTCTTTCCTCCACCCCAAATGAGCATTTTTTAGGGTTCAATTTCATGTTGATCCGGCGGAGGTTATCGAACGTTTCTACTATATCAACTATCATCTCTTTCTCGGTTTTTCTTTTCACCACCATATCATCTATATAAGCTTCCAAATTTCTCCTAATTTGCGGCTGAAATGTCGCAGTCAACAATCGCTGGTATGTTGCCTCGACATTCTTGAGGCCAAACGGCATCTTGGTATAACTAAATGTCCCTTGGTCCGCATAGAAGGCGGTCTTTTCTTCATCCTCCTCGGCCATCTGCACTTGGTGGTATCCTTTGTATGCATCTAAAAAGCATTTGAGTGGGAACCCTACGACCGACTTGATTTTCAAGTCTATCTCTGGCAAGGGATAATAATCTTTTGGGTAGGCAGAGTTGATGTTTTTGAAATCTATGCACATTCTCCAGCTTCCATCTACTTTCTTCACTACGAGGTTAGATATCTAAGTGGGGTACCTAACAGGCTTAACTATACCAGCTTTGAGCCACTTAACCACTTCCTTCGTCACTGTTTGACTCTTTTCTAGAGAGAGTATTCTTCGCTTTTGGCCAACAAGCGTGACCGACGAATTGGCACTGAGGGTATGCTTGATGATTCTTCTTAGTACACATGTCATGTCTGACGGTTCCCATGCAAAGATGTCAATATTTCTCTTGAGGAAGGCCATTAGTAAGGTAGAGCCCTCCAGAGATAGACTCTTGCCTATTGTGACCAACTAGTCCGGATAAGCTGGGTTAACATGCAATGTTAGTGCAACATTGACTAGGATCTCTTTTATGTTTTAACGATGACAAATAAACGTATGCAAAATGTAAAATCACAAATGATAGCCAAAATCTATAAAACCGGACTTTTACGTTTGGCGTGTTGGACACGCGACAACGCATGGCCAGCGGGCCACACGCGAAGTCCGTTTTACGCATTTTACAATTGTCGGCTTTCCTCTTACCCGATACATGTGGAAACTTCTATAAAGGTATGTACATGATATTTGAGCATTTGGGAACACTCCAAATGAGGTCTAGACTTAGAGAGGAGCAAAAATGAATCCTCCCATTTTCCATAAAACACCAACTCAAATCTTTTATTAAACGCCTCTTGCCAAGGCCGAAACTTCTTTCTAAACCTAGTATGATCATGTTTTCAATATACCAACAAGCAAAAGCATTAATTTGACCTTAATCCGGATCTACGATGATCTTAATCATGTAACGGGTTTACTACCTATTGTCAACTAAGTCATAGGTCACTTTGCATAAATGCATCCTTTCTGTATGGGGATATGCTTTCTAAGATGCAAGCACTTAGCTTGTCTGCATCAAGATGATTAGTGATAAAATCTATTGTTGATTATCATAGATTAAAGTCTAAATGACTAACTGAGTTTGTAATATTTGGAAGTTAATCATACTTTGACTTTTCTCACTTCCTTACCAATAAATGTTTTTAAAAACTTATGTGGAAATCGTAGAGGGGGGGGGGGGGTGAATACGTTTTCCTTTAAAAATCTTAAAAATGTTTTGTATCAAATCACCGATCAAGCGTGATATAATATAAAGAGTGTTTATATAAATTTTCTTTCCAATATTACATATTACACGTAAAAGTTCACATCAATCAATGACACAACACATCAAAACTATATTAAGCAACATCAACCACAAATTGTAAATATAAATATAGAGCGATAAATGCAAGTATAAATGTAAAGAGATAAGTAAAAGGAAATGCAAACCGAACACGATGATTTATAGTGGTACGGTCACAAAGCACCTCTTCGCCCTACTCCACTCCCCGAGCACCAAACTCGAGAGTTATCTTCACTAGTCAACAAGCTCCATTTAGGCGGAAAAAACCGTACACAACGTTGCTTATATCAATTTCCGACACTAAGCTGATGTTCGAGTTATAATATTGCTAGAACCAATCTATCATGACTTCAAAACTTCTTCATCGACTTTAAACACAACTTCAAAACTACACGTCTTCTCACTTCACTACTGACTCACTTCAACAACTTCCCTACACTTCACAATTCACTACCACTTCACATCTTCCCTACACTTCACACTTTACTTCACCAAGACACTACCAAGATCATTATGATCTAACATACCTTCTTATGATCACCATGATCTAACTATTACACAAGTTTGGAATACATGGACTCGATCTATACATTGTGAATGTAACACATGTCACGAATGCAGTAACTAAACTACATAACTTCGCATCTTGAAGATAGCGAGAGTTCTTCTCTTGCACTTGCTATTTGTTGTTATGTATAATATACATAATTTTTGACATTTTATGAGTATATATATGAGTTTTCTAACAATTTTTATACAATACACATATTTTGTAAAATACTATATATTTTTAGAAAAATATAATTATGTGTGTATGTTATAACCATGCAAGCACAAGCATTTTTTTTTCTTAGTTACTGATGTATTAATACAATCTTTTCTTTTGTTTAACCAACCCAAGGTCAAACAAAGCAAGTTGTTAAAAATATTTAAACGTGTTGTTGAAAATAGATTAAATCGTTGGAAATATTTAGGTGACTAGTTTTAACATATTTAATAATATACTTGATAAGTTATTGAACTTTTATTCATAAGTATATTCCCATACTCGAAAAGATTTACAAGATGTTTATGTGACATTTGTAAATTAAGTGATCTATACCTATATGCAATGCAAGAGCAATTTCGCAATCTTAATGCAAGAAATCTAGCATAAGTTCTAGTTAGACATAATTCGAAAAACTAGCTACAAACGAATAGTGTACATGGCACATGTGCTTAGATATTCAATTAGCTTAATTACAAATAGCAACGATCATTTAATAATTTCTACTAACTTAAGATATAAAGAAGTGCACATAATCACATAGCATAACACATAAAAGTACTTGTCGTAGTTTTGTGTATTAGATACAACAATGTATACTTAGCTCGGTTTTGTTTGAAGACAAATTAGTTTCCTCCCCATTTCAAAAATCAAGTTTAATATTTTTGAAAAGTTAATTACACCATTTTTCAAAGATATACCGACTAGAAATGTCCGACTCGAAAGGAAAAGATAAAATACAAGTTTTACGTTAAAACGAGACTCAACGTTTTGGACAATAAGTAGTATTTTGCCTTTCTGACTAAATTAAGTTTGAAATAAATACTTGGAAGTATTTTTATATGAAAGTAGACTCAATTCTCTTCGAAATGGCGGGTGGCACGACTTCTACGGACTTACGGTTGATTTTATATGATTTTTCAAAGTTTCTGAAAAACTGCCGAATCAGACAGGTGGTCCCCTTAAAATTAAGGGGGCCGCCCAAATATTTAAGGGGGCCGCCCACCTGATACTCAGAATTACGATTTTTGTAAAAAATTGTTTTCTGACTTTGCGGAAAGGTGTACAACTTTCTGAATTTGATACCGAACATATAACACTTATTTTAAGCATCATTTTTATCTCGAGCTAGTATAATTAGTGTATATAACATCAAAACTAATACAAGTTAATCAACAAAACACTTTTCATATTTAATCCCCCTTAATGGGTAATTTGATACATGGATCGTACTCAATTTTTAAAACTATTTGTTTTGAAAATTAGAGCGACGTGGCTCTGATACCAATTGTGAAAATCGTAGGGGGGGTGAATACGTTTCCATTTAAAATCTTAAAATGTTTCGTATCAAATTACCGATCAAGCGTGACACAATATGATGAGTGTTCATACGAGTTATATTCACATAGTAATACATTGATTTACAACAATACAAACCAACACACAATATTCACATTTATACATGATATAAACATAATTAAAACTATATAATCAACACATCACACAATTGTACGTATAAATATAAAGTGATAAATGTGAGCATAAAAGTAAAGAGATGATGATTTATAGTGGTTCGGTCACGAAGTACCTCTTCGCCTTACTCCACTCCCCGAGTACCCAACTCGAGAGTTACTTCACTAGTCAACAAGCTCCCTTTAAGCGGTGAAAACCATACACAACTTTTGCTTATCTTGATTTCTGACACTAAGCTAGATGTCGAGTTCTAATCTTAGCTAGAACCAATCTACTACGACTTCACAACTTCTTCACTACCTTCACGACTTCACAACACAACTTCACAACTACACAACTTCTTCAACTAGACACTACCTTGATCACACCAATCTAACACTACTTACTAAGATCACCACGATCTAAGAACTATACACACCATGATCACCACGATCTAACTATTACACAAGTTTGGAATACATGGACTCGATCTATACATTGTGAATGTAAGACATGTCACGAATGCACTAACTAAACTACATAACTTCGCATCTTGATGATAGCTAGAGTTATTCTCTTGCACTTGAATGGATGGATGATTGGATCACATTTAAACAAACTTATAACAAGTTTAGTGATCAAAGAAAACAGTTTGAAAGAAGAGTTTAGATCTGAGAAAAACTATGTGCAAGGAGGTGAGAAAATCTGTGGAAACAGTCAACTATTTATAGGGAAAAATATTAATTTTTTTATTTGGGCGGTCCCCTTAATTATACAAGGGCGGTCCCCTTAATTATGGCCGGTCCCCTTAATTAATTAAGGCCCATTTTTCAAACGCTCCCTTTTTTGTCTTTTTGTAGGGAAGGTTTTTCAGGAACTTTCTAGCCGTTTTTGGGTAAAAAATTTGAATTTAAAATGTTTTTTTTGAATAAAACATTTCTTATAAATACAAAAACGTTTTGTATATGTTTTTTAAAAATGTTTGTCCCATTTTATAAAACAATGTAAGGTTTGGAAAAATAAAAAATTTCTTTGATCATTCAACAAATTAAAGTTTGTTTGTTCATACCTTTAGTGATTTACGTCGGGTGCGAACTTAAATTTGTTGTTGATGAAAACATGAGACGTCGAAAGATGTTGACGTATGAATTGATGATTTGTGATTACGAGTAACATAAGCACTTTACGTTATGTGTTATAAGTTACATGTTTATCATCACCAAAACATGAAGAGAATGTATAGATTAAATATCGTAATGTAATATTTCTGCCAACATTGTCCACAACCACAATCTGTTCAAAACATGAAGAGAATGTATATATAAAATATCGTAATGTAATATTTCTACCAACATTGTCCACGACCACAATCTGTTCCTTAAATTGAATATATTGTCTCCACAGTTAATCAAAAAACACATCTTGCTGAATTTCCTCAGATAGACTCTAGTCTAGCAGTTCCTGTGTTTAAACAAAGAGATGACCCTATTGATGCCATTAACAAAATGATGTCAATTATGTCTACTGTCGTCACATCTCGTTTCCCATCTACCAACAATCAGCTAAGAAATTCATCCAACACAAGACAACAAGCAACTATTAATGATGGAAGGGTAACGGTTCAACCGGTTTAGGGGAGACAAAGTTCATTTGCTGCTGGTACTTCTGGAACAAGGGCTAACATCTCTGGAACAAGAGGGAATAATTCAGGTCAACAAAGGATCATGAAGTGTTTTAACTGCCAAGGTGAAGGTCACATGGGAAGGCAGTGCTCAAAGCCAAAGAGGAAAAGGGATGCTACATGGTTTAGGGATAAAGTTCTTCTGGTTGAACCACAAGGATTTGGTAAAGTTCTGAATGAGGAGGAATTAGAATTTTTGGAAGACCTTGGAATTACAGAAGGTCCAGTTACACAGACGGTCATTACACATAATGCAGCTTATCAAGCAGATGATTTGGATGTGTATGATTGTGACTGTGATGACTTCTCTACAGCCAAGGCAGTTCTTATGGCCAATTTGTCTAGTTACGGTTCAGATGTTCTCTTTGAGGTACCTTACTCTGAAAATACTCATAATGATATGCTAAATCAAAGTGTGCAAGAGATGACGTATTCTAAACAAACTCATCTTGTGAATTATCCAGAGAATGAGATAACAAGTGATAGTAATATCATTCCTTATTCTCAATATCTGCTTGAAACACAAAATGCAGCTATTCAGGATATAAATTCTTCTACACAACAAGATGCCATGATATTATTTATGTTTGAACAACTGTCATATCAAGTAACTAATTGTAACAAGGTCAATGATGACATCAAATAATGTCACTTTTAGAGCATCATTTATCCCATGTAATTAACTAAATTTATATAATTATTGCAAAGAATTGTTACTTAATCACTTCTATTTCAGAATTATAGTAATTATGGAGTACTTGGTGAAAGTTAACTAAAAGGCACGCATTCTGGAGCTTAAACGAAGATATTTGAAGAGTACTGTTCTGACAACCAATACGCCGTATCCATCAAGGAAGATACGGCGTATTTGTGCTTGCACTTCACCAAAGACCACGAAGGAAATAATATCCAATACGCCGTATCTAGGAAGACCAATACGCCGTATTCAAGCTATATGGAAATACAATATTTTGAAAGATATCAAACGTGGCCCTTACTCCAAGAAATCCCCAATACGCCTTATCAAAGACCTTCGATACCCCGTATCGACCTTTTTCCAGACCTTATAAATAGAAAACTCAAAAACGAGTTTTAAGTGTGCTATATCATATTCTCGATACCTAAACCATAAAAGTCAATTTTTAGAGGAGAAAAAAGTAGAAGAGGTCAAGCAACGCAATTAATTCCATATGAGCCAACGTGTAATTTCTTGTACTCTTGTAATCGTTCAGTTTTTGGTATCATTCGTTAACTCGGTTAGTTTACCTTGGCTAGATTATTACTTTGGTAATGATTATGACGTTCTTCGGGTATTAGCCATTATTATGAAGATCTTAATGTTTGGTTTATTTATCTCGATTTCTTAATTTTCATTGAATGCTTGTTTATGTTTATCAATATACTTGTTTACGTGCTTTTGTATGCGACCTATCATTCAACTGGATCTAGTGATACAAACCAAGTAATCTAGATGCCGGGATAGCTCTCTATATAGTGATTTATACATCTAGATCAATAGGATCACAATTAACGACCTATCTTTGCCCATAGATTGTGAACTTAGTTGAGCCATAAGGTGACCTTGGTGTCAACGAGTATGTTCTTAATTAATTGGTAAAGACTTGGTTAGTGGACTACTAGTGTATGAATTGCCATTAAGCAGTAAATGGATAAAGTATCCATGAGCTATGATTTAATAAGATCACAATTGCTTTAATCCTTAAGATAGATTATAATCAGCAAATAAGGATGCTTTATGCGGATGCGTTTAATTGTGACAGAATTCTACGTGTCTGGTATGTGCTATTTTACATATACCTTTTACCTTGAAAAACGAACCCAAAAGACTAAAAATATAATAAAAATGGCAAATATATGCTTGTTTTGTGTTTGTGTATACATAGGTACGGATATTAAAGAAATGGACAAAATCAAAGCAAAAACGGACAAAGCCGAACACGAGAAGGAAAGAGTGCACAAGAGCCAGGAATTATCAAGCTATGATCAACAAAAGTCAACCTAAGTCAACCTTTGGTCAACCAACAAAAATACAAAACCTTCAAAATTCCTAAATAACCCTTAATGTTAAATCAAATTTCACCAAAAACCCTAAATGATTAACACCGTTAGTCCTTTTATTATAAGAGACTAACGGTCGTTATGTTTCTTACTATAAAAACCTTTTACCATTTTAACCCAAGCCCAAAACAAACCCAGGCCCAGTTTTTTTTCTTTTATAAATCCTAAGCCAAGTCAACGCCCCAAAACCCATGGGTCAAACAAAGATATAAAAAGAAAAGGGCGCGGGAAACCCCTTTTCACTGTTCACCGTCGTTCCCACATTTACCCTGCTCCAATTAACCTTCTTTAAGTAGAAGTTATCCCTTCTAGAAACCTTTTTTCTAACACGTCTGACACAAGGGATGCCATGCTGGCAATCCCTAGTAAGCTCATTGGCTATAAGGACGTGGAAGGCATCCAACGATCAAAATTTGATGAGATGAGGCAGTTATTGATGGATGATTATGATTAGAAGATGGGAGGAATAGGAGTAGGAGTAGAGTAGGTAGTTTAATTTTAGCTTATTATCGTTTTCTTAATGTAATTTCTTTTTAAAAAGTAGTGTAATCTCTTTTGAAGTTAATAAAATTCTGTTTTCATTTAAATTGTGCCTTAAATTCTGTCTTAATTTTTAGTTAATTGGTTTAAGAATTTCTTACTAATAAGCTCAAATAAGCTCTTTACTCTCTCAACTTCAGCTTATTAATCTAAAGTTTGTTTCAAATTTAGCTCAAAAAGCTCATTACTCAATTCTCTCAAAAAGGTCTTGAATACGCCAATGGAAGATAAGCCAGATTGGGATGGGCTTATTCTTAGCTTATCTCATAAGCTAGCTCGTTGATAAGCTATGTTGAGCAGCTTAAATCCCTGTTTGGTGCAAGGGATAAGGTACATTTCATTTTTAACTTTATAGCTTAATTTCATTTAATTGCTTATTTTACTACTAAATTGCTTATTGTTATTTATTTTATGCTTAGTCTATTTTTTTAAGTAGCTTAGTATGTCTTTAGTTTAAAAATTTTGCAAAAATCTTTTTCTTAATTAGTTAAAACTGCTTTCATAGTATTTAGTACTGCTGCCATAAGCAGTTAGTACTGCTGTAGGTTTGAGCTTATTTCTAGGACTTATTAGATTAAAAATTTTGCTTATTAGTCTTCTTAGTCATAGGTTTAATAAGTTTTTGTTTAGAATGGGAAATTAGAGATTTATGTTAGCTTAAAATGATATTTACATTTTTTAAAGGGGTGTTTGATTCAGGCAGTACTAACTTAAGTTAGTATTGTCCTTAACCTTTTGGTTCTTTAAATCATATTTGAATCTCATATTTAGGCTTATAAGGTTAGGATTTAAGTTTTTGTTAGGCTAGATCAAGTTTAAATTAGTCTGAGAGTTGATTACTTTGATCTGAGTTCTTAAAACTCAGATTCATAAGCTCTTTTTGCTAAATCAGTTCTAGTTGTTTTTTGTTGCTCAAATTGTTCATGATTTAGTTTTTGAGATTTTGAGTTTTGGCTAAAAATTGTGTCAATTGCATCAGTAGCCAAAAGGGTCTAATAGCCATTTTCAAGCTGATAATTAAGCTAGTTAGAATTAGAGTTAGCTAATGAAATTTGTTGCACAAGTAGATTATAGGCCAATTTAGTTCTATTATGGCTTATTTTAAGTTTAAAAGCTTATTTACATATCTGTTTTTAGGGCTGCATAAGTAGATTTAACATTTTAGTTAAAACTAAAAAAAATAGATAATCAACATAAGTAGCTTTTTCATTTATCCTTTTCTTAGCTTATTTGATTTTCAAAATGACTTTTGTTTGCTGTTTCTAATAGTTTTTTTGCCAATGTTTAAGTAGGTGTAGAGATTTTTGCCATTAGGATCCAATTGCTTATATAATATTAAGCTCGAAGTTGCTTGTTTATCTGTTTTAAACACAATTTTATAAAAAAAATGCTTATTGTTTTTTCCAGCTTATTACTTAATCTTTTAAGCTTAATTCTTGCTTAGATTTGCTTATTAGGTTAGTTATAAGGAGTTTGTATATTATTTAGTTCTAGTTACAGCTTATTCAAGTTTCTTAGTTAATTTAGTTTAGTTAAAAAGCTCAAAAATCCTTTTAAGTCATAACTATGACTTTTAAGCTCGATTTCTAGCTTATTTCGTAAGTTTTAAAAAACGGTTGTTTTCACAAAAGTTGCTTATTTTCAGATGATTTATAAGTTTGTTTTAAAAAAATTCTAAAAAAATAAAAAGGGAAGAGGGGAAATCCAGGGTGAGCAAGGCTCGAACCCTGGACCTCTACCCTCCTCAACCTAACACACTCAACCATCTGCCCTGAGGACTTTTTCGATTATTCTTTGCAAAACTTTAATTATATAGTCTTTTAGCCAATTTTTGCTTATAAGCTTATTTGTTCAGCATCTTTCTAGTTTCTTATCTTTCATGCATTCTCCATAGTTTGAGCTACTTTTCTGTATTTTTTCATAATTTTTATAATTTGTTTACTATTTTTAATAATTAATTTTTATTAAAACTGTTTTTAAATCATATTAAATAAAATAAAAGTCAAAAAAATAAAATTCTTTTTTTCAAAATTTTCTTTTATCATTTAGGACCTAGGAAAAATAGATTTGCTTTCGTAGGGTCAAAATTTTAGATTTCGATTTTTTAAAGAACGGGATTGAATCCCGTTCTCGTTTTCTTCTCGTTTTTAACTTTAAAAGCTTTCGTTTTTTGTCTAGATTTCTTTGTTCTAGAATTTTAGTCAATTAAGATTTAAAAAATTCAAAAATATTATTTTAGGATTTAATTTTGATAATTTAGGGTTTTTAGGTCACGTTTTAGGGTTCCCGGTTTGCATTTTTAGTAAAATTTGTTTTTCCCTTAATTGTTTTTTTATGTAATTGTCTTAATTTTCCGGTAGCTTTAGAAATCCAATCATAATCTTGTTCCATTCAAGCATCGATTATCAAAACGACTCTCGACTTTCAATTGCATTCCTCGTTGGGGATAACGACCCGAGAATCATACTCCCGGTTTATTATGTCCTGCTGATTTCCTTTTTCTATTTCATGGTTTTTGTCTTATTTATTTAACCTCAAAATATTATTTCCTATCATCTTCCCTGTGGTCTATAATGACAAAACCCTCAAATATTGCAAAACTCTCCCCTGAAGTTTATATATATGAATGAAAAAATACTTACCCTTAATCCATTGCAATTCCACCAAGTTCTATAAGTTTGCAATTTTTTCCGTTGTATAAATCTTACTTCCCCCTTTTGTGTATAATCCACTAGGGGTACTTTTTGTATTCCCTTTTGGTTTCCTTCAGATGAAAATGAAAAGTTGATAAATCTTCTAGGACCGTTTAAGCCATCTAGGATATCATTAACATTGAAATATATTTTGCATAGAAGAATTTACACATAAAGAAACAATTGTTATTGAATCAAAGGTTTTACCAAATCATTCCAAGCCCCAATATTATTTTTTCAGAATAATACGGTTACATTTATGTACTGTAGATAGGAATCATAGATCCTTGAGGCTAAACCTAACATATGGCGTCTACATCTCTACGCTGAATACGCAACAATGTTTAGGTACACTATGGAACTCATGTCTTGTTCACCTAACTAATGACTATATCGCTTAAATATAGGACGATATTATGTTTACAAAGGATAAGAAACAAAGATAGTATTTTTAATATCTTTTAATATTTATAAGTTTATCTCAGAATCTTCAAAATTTCCATCTTTTGAAAGAATTCCTCCTTTGCTGTTAATTCCTGCATTTTCATATTTTTTTTGTCTTATTCAACTTATATATAATTCAAAATTCTTCCCTAGTTGATAATGGACAAATCCAAAATAAGCACGGCTTCTTCCATGCATCTCCTATTAGGACCACTTCTCAAGCTATATTATATGAAAGCTTAGAACTATACCACCAAGGATCTACAAGTTGCAATTCATTTCCTTTTTGTAACGTCTTCTTCTCTTTTGTCTAATCAATTAGGGGAAAAGTATTACAACTTTGTGATTTTGAAACCACTATCACACTTTAATCCTGCATTCCAAAACTCTATTACCCTCCATGACGCGCCTTAAGATAAATGAACTTGGAGCAGTAGAAACTTAAACTAGCAGTAGTAATAATGACTTACAGTAGTAAAAACCTTCACCTCATGTAGTATATTAATTGGTTTTAATATATTTTAAACAATAGCTTACCCTGAAACTCATATTTAACCATGTCTTGAATCTTTATTTTGTTAGACTCGTTATGTAATGTCACTGATAAAATTAACTAAGTTAACGAACTTTATGTTGAATGTAGACCACCCAAACTTGTGTCTTATATGTTTGTCTAGCCATGTGACGTTCACTCTTACCAAGACAAAGTATAATAGATCGAAAACCTCTTGACAAAAATCCTCATCTTCTATGAGACACATAACAAGTGATAGCAAATGTACGTATTGAGCACCATAAGAGAAATCGCACACCTTTGCTAGATTTTTCAAGTCTTTGTCACAACATTTAAGCACGAACAAAGTTATCTTCAAAGTGTAACTCACACTTTCATAGTTATGATAAGAACACGCATCACGGAAAACTCCACCTTCAACTTCTCTAATAGGTGATTAAATCAATCTTCTTCGTAACATAATTCGAACAAATAATCCAAATACGTTCCTTTTGTATACATTTATGATCAGTTTAAAAACAAACCTGTTCCCAAATAGTATAAATACACTAAACCTAAAACTTCCTTATGTGTGTGTTGTCGATATAAACCAACTGTTATATCAAAACTCGTCTCTGTCCACTATAAAGTTGTTATATATTCGAGCTGTTTTATCATTCCATCGCTAGCAGGTTCTAACTTATTTATAAGGAAAGTAGTACTAAATATTGCTTCGAAACAGTATTAATAATAAAGGAGCAGTATAACTATTTTAATTACGCGTACTAAGTAATTACATTTAGCAAACACTTTTTCTTCAACTATGTACGAATCTGTCACTAATGTGCATTCTCCTTCCTCCCATAGCATTTAGCGACACTTTATCTGTCACTAATTTGTCGCTAATGTGTCACTAATTTGGATCTCATCCCTTCCCCCCCACTAACTCATTCGCGCGCTTTACTCTCGTACACCTATAATCAGTTCGATAATGGTGTCACTAATTTGGATTCTTCTTCCTCCCATTCTGTTAGTGACACTTTTTAGTGTCACTAATATGTCACAAGTGTGTGCCACTAATTACTTCATAATATCGTCGACAGTAAGTCTTTAACAAACTAGTTATGAACCAACAAAACAACTCCTAAAGTTACAAAATATATAGAGTCATAACACAATAATAACACATGAAACCAAAGAACGCTTGTCGTTGACTCAGAAATACATACCAGCTACTGCTGCTCTTTCTTATTATTTTGTTGCGTTTGTTATCTTGCTGCTCTTTCTTGTTATCTTGTTACTAGGAAGGTGTGTTAAACGACTTTGATACTTGGCAACATGAACTTTTCTTATGACAACAATTAAAATCGTTTAAACCTTGAAGTTTGTAACGATGATCATAACTATACGAGTAGTTTTAGGTTACTTTAGCGAGCTCTAAAGTAATCTCAACAGCATTTAATAAACGAACTAACATTATTAAATTTTTATCTTTTGTATGTACTAAATATAAACGAGTGTGTACTAACAGACTTACTTCTATTCTATTGTTTACTTTGCAGGTAAACATTCCGTGAGCATTACAACCTTATAATAGGCATCTATTGACGATGAATAAGCAACACTAATCGTCCCATGATAGTAACAACACATGACCATCTTTTTGATGCTCGATCACCTAAAATTGCAAAAACCCTTACGTCAAATGCCTTGACCAACAACTAACCAAGCTATCAAAAATATAAACACCGAGCATTCAACCTTGTGTCTTTAAACTCTTGTCATGAATTTAGCTTAATTGAACTATGGTTTGGCGAAAAAGCCTTATGCCATCGTCTTTGATCCGTTGGTGGTCATTAACTTGGAACCCCCACCCCCCATGGTATTTCTTTATCAATATTGGAATCATTCATCATTCACAAACCAATAAGCTCCAAAAAACATTTCCTCTTTTTTTCATAAATTCGACACAAGGAACACCTTGTAGATCCTAAATATCACGAGCATTATGGCTTGATACAAATTGTGAAGATTAAAAGAACGTTCATAATATTCTTAGGACGGTTTAAGCACATTGATTTTATAGCTCCAAATACAGAAAATATCCCTTAGTAAGGCTGAGGAAATTTATGTGCTAAGCATATAATTACTTGCAAAGAATTGGTTCGTCTTGTTATGGTAAATTATTGTTCAGGACTAATATGTGGTGAAGGACTTAACACATGCAATAAAATTGGTTTATTTACAACTAATATTCGTCAAAAGTATGAATTAAGAAAGGGATCTTTTGTTATTAAAAGCAAAAGTGCGTCGGTTGTATATCAAGGCGGCGATTTGTATGCGGTGTTTAGTACAAATCATTTTTGAGGGTTGTGTGCAACGCAATTTTATCCCAAGTGCGGCGCTCATTTCTGTTTTTGTTCATGTCAGTTACTAAAATGCTCATCATTGATGCAACTTTGTGTGCCTCATGACTATAAATAGAGCTCGATTTGGAGGAGAATGATGACATACAACAACATCAATCAGTTATAAAACACATTCAATTCAGTCTCTCAGAGTTGGATAGTAAAGTTCTTAGGAAGATTTGAAGGGTAAAACCTTCATCTTCATCTTTTCCGGGATAAAAGAGCAAGCAAGTTTCGTAATTTCAGAAGTTGGAGGTGCTAGACACCAGTTGTATCTTTGTTCTAAGAATAAATTGTTATATTGGATCTTTTACTCTTGAAATTTGGTAAAGAAACATGTTTCCATCTTTTTATAATATGAATTTTGGATATATTTTACTTGTTGAATTGTGGTATTCATGATTGTTGAGTAAAATTATCATGTCTTGTTAGGGGATCTATAGATATGATGGATCATACATTGACTCTTGAATGAAACTTTTGATATGAATACTATAAGCTTGATTGTTTTTGATCTTGACTCTTTAATTTTTGTTGTTGGTCACATTATCTGGATATAGGTCGAAAGACTCGGTTAAGTGGACATGATGTCCAAAGTTGTCCGTCGTAAACAACTAGACTTAGCCTTGTTGAGGATTGGCTATGTAAACAAAAATAACCTAAGTGAAAAAGGGTTGGTTAATTTAACACCTAAACACATGTCTAACGTACTTGGTTCAGTATGTTTTTATTACTCATCATCAACACGGATCACACTTATGGGCTATTTTCATAATTAAAAAGCATAAAGGCCAAAAGGGTTTTTCATTATGAACAATAGAAGATCTTTTTAAGCAACTAAACATTCTTAAATCGATTATAACTACATTCGTGAATCATTCATCTACTCAAGTTTATCTATAATATTTCTTGTTCCTTAACCAAACATGTCCTTTTAAATCATTGAATTAGACCATTATCTTTAGACCCGTGACAATCTATAAGATAATCATTTTTCGTAATATTATCGACTTTGTCTTAGAATTGCCAATCTCCTGTGGAACGACATGACTTACCTACAATACTATATTACAAACGAGGGTTATACTTTACCCGTGTATTTTCATATAATTGTCTGGTATTTTCAGTCTTATTATATTGTAAAGCTTTTGATAATCATCCTAAGTTTTTGGCGCCGTGTCTGGGGACAATTCCTTATTGTTTTTTTTTTTTTTGTTGATTTTTTTTGAAAACATTTTTCGATAAGAGTAATTTTTATTACAACTAAATTTTAAAATCGCCGTACCGTTTTTCTGGGCAAAAACGGAAACCATTTTATCGTTACTGCTTCAGAAAGTGCGCCGCACTTACCCAAAGTTCGCCGCACTTTGAGTGATAATTGAGAAAAGAAGTTGGAATTAAAGTAACTTGATCATATAACAAATCAAGAACCCCATAATCCATAATTTTTTTTTAATGAGGAATATATTTCCAGTATTGATAATTGTTAAATTTATATATAACTTGTGTTTAAAAATAAAAAAAGCAAAAAATATTTTCTTATTAGCTTATTTGGTTAATTTTCTACATGATTGCTTTTGTTCCTTATCTGATAAATATCTTCTGAAATCCATGATATATAGATTAAATCTTTTTGATAAAATTATGAAAATAAAGAGCACAACAAAAATTTGAAGTGTGATTTCCAGAAGTACGACGCACTTATACCTTAGTATGCCGGTGTTTCTGGAAAATAAAGAAGGATTATTGACTTTTCAGAACGTGCGCCACACTTTTTCACAAAACCATCGCACTTTTCTGTCTGAACCAAAACAGTATGCTAAAAACTCATATTTTGTAAAGGGGTTGTTTGAAATAAAGATTGCTATGTGCTTATTAATAGTATCTAAGTGTAGGAAGTTGCTTATATATGCTCTGACTAACTCACTAATGTTTATTTTGATATTATATTGTTTTAAAAGTAATATGGACTTGAGTATGGGAAAGATGTGCCTAGGAACGGACGTGATTGAGATCTCTAGTGACTGAACGAAGGTGTCAGGAAGATTGGGATTTGCCTGAATACAAAGATACAGCAGGATGTGGAGGAAAGAAAGAACCTGAAGCTTTGGTCTTTCACAAAATGTACACTGAAGAGGATAGTGATCGGTATATTGCATAATGTTTTATGAATGGTTTATATGCATCAGATGGAGAGATCAATTTGGAAAAGAATGATAACTTAATCTCAAACGACTACGCAGTCAAACTTTGTCTTGAGTATGAGGTTAGGAAGGGAAAGAAGTTGGTT
Organism: Tanacetum coccineum; assembly: GCA_026074375.1. NCBI lineage: Eukaryota > Viridiplantae > Streptophyta > Magnoliopsida > Asterales > Asteraceae > Tanacetum > Tanacetum coccineum. The sequence goes on along the minus strand of BQNB010109030.1, from coordinate 3,495 downwards.
AAAAAGGAGTTGATGGTATTACTGCGTGGGGAAATTTACTTTGGTCAATTCATCATAAATCCTGAAGTGGACGAATTTGAGCCAGGATTAATTTTCGAAAGATCATTCTTGCGTTTCTACAATGCCAATCATTAAACTATAAGGGAACCCCCCCCCCCCCATTACCCACCCCCATCCCTCCAAATGTACAACTGACTTTGACCCTTTTCTTTTAAGCAGTGATGAAGAAGGGAAACCAAACCTTGATGAATTGAAAACATTGCTTGACTTTGACTTTGATGAGGTACTACAAACAGAAATCGATCTTCCACCAATGGTATGCAAATGTGGCAATGGTGAGATTGCATATAAAATGGATGAAAGAAAGGGAAGAACTGGCAGTCAGGGGGACAGTTAGATTTGTTTGTGGTTAGTTCATTTCAAAGATTTGCTAGGAAAAAGCAAAGTTTTGATCTGAAGAGATAGAGACAATTTTTTTTAACGGTCTTAGCCTGAGGATCTACACAGGTTTACAACAGGAGGATTTGACAGGACTACCCTAAGAGAGTTGATCGACTCTGAGGATAGATTGATTCTTGAGATTCCGGTTGATGATGTCCTAAGAGTTGCCGCCTAGAGAGCTCCGAGAGTTCAGCGAGCTTCGATGCAGGATTTATATGAGCGTATGGGTAGCATGGAAATCAGACAGGAGGCGATAGAGAGGATGGAGTACAGACATGCATATCACTGGGATAGGTACCAGGGTGTCTTTGAGCACATGGCAGGAGTTTATAGTGTTCCGTTGCAGGGTGCTTATAACCCACCTGGTTATTATGTCAGCCCCAGTACGACCAATACTACTAGCAGTACTATCCGCAACAGCCACTACAGCAGCAACATGATGATGAGGAGGACGAGTAGTGTCGGATGACACGAGTTGGATATGTGATTGTGTGTGTTTGGACACGCGTGTTTCAAAAACATTATTATTATTATTATTATTATTATTATATGTAAATGCCTCTGTTGGCATTAAAAACAATATTTTAAAACTTATTAATCAATTAGAATAATTATTATTATGCATCTGTTTTGGAATATGTGTATTTGAAATGGGAAAAAGAGATGGAAAAAACGAATGTAAGCAAGAGTTTTGGAGGATACGCAATACCAAAAAGTATATTTCACTTTCCTTATTTATCTTTTCTCTATAATCTTTCGCATTAGGGACAATACTCATATTAAGTATGGGGGGAAGATAACCTAGAAAAGTGAAAACATTTAAAAACCGTAATAACAAATTTAAAATTTTCACGATCATAAGCAATCTGACTCGAGAAGATATATAGGTTTACTATCATATTATGGCCCTCAATTAAAAAGTGAGGTTCGCCTTAAACTTTAAGATTTAGGTTAAATTTTCCATACTTTGATTACCCAAGATTAATTGTTGCCTTTAGGCTTAGTTCGAGTTAGGTTTGATTGCAGTCTATGTGTGTGTGATCTATTCCGTCGTTACACACAGATGTGTATGTATGGTCTTTGTTACTTTTTATGGAACAGTGGTATCGGTTGAAAATTATGAGTGTGCCGGTGATTTGTAAATTCTAGAACTTGTGCTTGAAATCTTTTCGAGACCGCAGTAGTAGTAAGTTAGTTGTCTCGCTTGCGTGATAATAAACATTTTCTGATAAGAGGGTATTATTAAATGGAAAATTATAAAAGAATTACTTTGTTGAAATCACCTTTTTAATTAAATTATATAAAAATTTACCGATTTTTTATCCGTTCGAAGTATTGGCTAGTGTTCGTATCAGAATGATTTGGGGGGAAAGCAAGTTCCCAAAGACGATCTTCTTTAAATTAAAAGTTAGTCTGAATGTTCTGAATATCACTAACTAAAAGAAGTTTGATGAAAAATAACAGATAAGATGGCATTCATTATTTAATTATAAACTCTTTTCAACAAAACAAACCAGTGAAACTTTTATAGTATGTTAACCTCTTTTGATGATATTTGTTCGGTTTGCTTACGCCTATTATCGTGGGAGTTTAGTTATAGTACAAGCTTATTGTAATTTATACATTTCATGACTGTGCGTTTTGAAGTGACTTCCTGGTTTATTCACCATTTCACTAAATTGACGTGTGATGTTGGAATTAAAAAAACAACGTTCCGAATTTTTTGGAGGTTGCTTTTTAATAGCGTTATCTATGCTAATGATTTATTATCTTGATGAAACGAAATTTTTTTCGCTTTTATTGCTTGAGGGAAAGCAATAAGCTAAGTATGGGGGATATAACACCCCCAAACTACGATACGCAGGGAATACAACATTGGGGTGCTACTTCACAATACATGCACACGAGTCCCAGTAAACGTTCAAAGATACGTTTATAAAACACAATTTCATTTATTAGAAAGATTAGAGTTACTCGTCCCTATTACCATAATAGTAAATTATTTCTAAATGTCACAACACGTTTGATTTCTAAAACACTTGTTTAGTTTTTGACTACTATTCACTGAAGACACCGTCCAGGTATGTCCGTGTTTCGTCCTACCCAAGCCATCACTCAATACCAACCTGGGATACATGATTAAAAACGTCAACAAAAATGTTGAGTTGTAATTCATAGAGTTTACAAATAACGTTAGAGTAGAAGCATATAATTTGGTTCAACATGACTCGTCATAACGTTGGACTCGTAAGTCTAGAGTTTATAAAAATATTGATTTCCAAAACTATAGTGCCCGTGTACCGAAACTGAACTCATTCATTCCCGTTTCATTCCCGTAGGATGAAATTATGTCTGAGAAGTATGCCACTTCTCCTAATACTAACCACAAAATGTCCGTTTGACAGAGTGGTCCCAACGGATTCAAACCCCGGACAAGGGTTGTCAAACCCAATAGATTTATTTAATGCATTAGCGTTCACCAACACATGGTAACTAACGGTCACACAGCAAAAATCATATTCAAGTATCAAAACAGTTTGCGTTCAATTTCACAAAACAAGCAATATATCCCCCTCGCGGAGTTAAAAATATTAAAAACTTTAAAAGCGAGGCTATGAACTCACCTTGATCAAAAGCCGGTGATTAAACAATAAAGTCTAGCACGAAAATCCACAAACGCGATAACGACCTATAATTAGAGTCATTCGATTACTATATCGAAAAGTATAATCAACGATGCGTTCATCGTATCAACAAAATCATATATAGTATATGAGATTTGCTACATCCACAAAATATTTACAAACAAACATCCACAAAGAGGTGTTGTTAATGTGTGATTGGTTTATTTTGATACATTTTCTCTCTCTTTTTTTAAATTAAGCCAATCAAAAATAAACAACACTCTTTGTGAATGTTTGTTTGTAAATATTTTGTAGATATAGCAAATCTCAAGAAAATCAACCGAAAGTTTATATAAAAAAAATCAGCCGAAGCTTTAATGGAAAAAAATGAAAGAATGCAATTTCCTAAAATACCTCTACCCTTTAACCA
>BQNB010109029.1:0-22839 GCA_026074375.1 Tanacetum coccineum | reverse complement strand
TTCTTGCTCTCTCGTGGATCTTGATCCTTGTGTGTATTTATATTCATATATTTATATATACATATTTAAAGGTGTAGCTGCGTGAGGTGACCACTAGGCATGACAACTGGTTCATCAATTTGGACTATCGGAGGTTGGACGTCTTTGGTACTTCCGTTAGGAAGCACCGTGTCCTTTGTTACCTCGGTTTCAACTTCCACCACCGGAGGTAGAATTTGAGGTCCATCATATGAAACACCGCTTCTGGTGGTGATTGCTTTCAATTCACCCTTCGGGTTAGTAACGGTGTTGCTAGGAAGAGAACCCGAACTTGAAGTAGAAGCTTGGTTGGAATTTACAATTTTGGTGAGCAAGTCGGTTAGATTATGTTGGTATTTGGTTTTGCATGTTTTGCATAACCCGCATCATTATATAGGCGTTGACATAGCTTTCAAAATTAGTTTTTGACACACCCGAAGTTGATGAGTGGAGCTTGTAAGCTGGGTGTTGATTAATAGGGGGTTGAAACATTGGGGCTTGTTGTTGAACCTATGGGGTCGTTGGATTTGACCCAGGTTGTAGCCATTCCACGGTTTTGGTTTTTGGTTCCAACAATTTTGATTGTTGCTTGGTGGTTTGTGTTGCCTTGGGAGGAAAAACCGGGGGGTCTGATTTGGGTTTGCATCATGGGTGGTGACTGGTACCGGAATTTCACTTGGTTGAAATTTGCTTGCGGCAGAGCTTGCTGTGACATATTCTTGGATGTTATCTCGGTACTTGTTGCCATTGGTAGTCAGACAATTACGATATGAGTGGGCGCCACCGCAGGTAACACAACTTTGCTCAACCGCTTTTACGGAAGCGAGAGCTGGAACTGGAGATATCTGCTTATCGAGAAGTAGAAGCTCTTACCATGTCCCTTTTTCAAAAATTCAGCAAACATCGGGATTTACCGGAGGTGGAAGTGCTCGTATCACTTTAGCAATAATGCTTTGCTTCGTGGAAGTACAACTTTGGACTTGCTTTCTATGATGCTTGAATGCAATCAGCGTCTTTTGTGCCAAAAGGATTAAACCCCCCCCCCCCCCCCCCCAACACATTTAAAACCAAAAAATATTTGCATAAAAAAGAAAAGAGACATACCGAATATTATATTATCATCACTGACGGCGGAGTTCAGAAAGAGTGTCTTGATCATTAACATTTAAGGCATTGTAAAAAGATGTATCAGTTGGGTGAAGCTGCCGAGGAATCCATGATGATGGACATGCTCGGAGGAATGATTTTGAATCGATCCCAAAGCCTCACTTAAATGAAGTCAATCAAACCTTTGTTGAATTGTTCGGTAATTGTGTGCATTATCTGAAGATTTGTCTAGTTTTAGAAGGTGGGAGAAAAACTGGTTGATAACTGAGCAACGAGGTTCATCCCATGTCTGTATGATGGAAGGGGTTCATAGTCTCAAAGCATATCGGGCTTGCCCCCTCGAGTGAGAAAAGTGGAAAAAAGCATCAACTTAATTGATCGTGGTCGGGACATTAGGACTAAGCTCAAAAGTAGAGGTGATTTTATTGAAGTGTAAAGGTTGTGGGCCATGTGGGTTCCTCTAGTTGTCTTCGAAAGAAACTGTTGTCTGGACCAGAGTTAAGCAACGTATGCTTGATCTCAAAATGATTGCTGCTTTATTTGATCAAGGAACAAAAAAAAACAAATTGCGTTACTGAGTTTCCCTCGAGTGGAGCCTGGATCAATTCTGGCCTCATAGTAAGACGATTATAGCCTATTAGTAACCTATGAGAAGTATCACAGATTCGAAGGAAAGACTTGTTGTTGGATGTAGTTGTGTTGACGTAGCGACGTGCTTGATGTCAACAATGTGGCGCATGCACTAAAATAGGAACTGAGATAGAGTATTTGGTTTTTTAGTTTATACAGTACATCTAATTTTAAACGGGCAGGAACCTAAAAACTCGACAACTTGAACCCCAAATAGTCAAGAATATTTCACGGTAGCTCCCAAAAAGCAATACCAATTCAGGTGAGCGGAGGAGTCGCGAAATAGCGCGAAGCTTATTTCTCCTTTCGGGTGGTAGTTCTTTGGAACAAACCTCTCTTATACCACACTATTTGTAGTTTGTTAGTCTTATTGAGTATGAGCCCCTGTACCTTGTGTATAACGACACAATTGGTAAGTTTTAATTTGCTGCTTGATTCGAACCTCGTTGGGAAATTCTGTATGTTTCCACACGTTAGGAACAATTGATAAATTTTGAGTTTAATTTCATATCTTTATATATTTTTATGGACAATTGTTTATATTTTTGAAGTTTTTTTGGCTCTTTGGAGGATAATTATACTAAAAAAAATATGAAAAGATATATTTTTTTATGGACAATGTTTTTATATTTATGGTTTTCTTTTTTTTTTTTTTTTTATATGATAATTATACTAATAAAAGAAAATGAAAAATATTTTTGTACTTTTTATGTTTTTGTAGAAGGAAATATTCACAGGTTTAAAGATAAACTGTCAAACGTATCGATATTCTTCTTAAGCCTCCCCGGCAGCGGCGCCAAAATTTGACTCGCGTGTTCTTACACCTTTTTATATATAAATAAACATAAACATATATAAATATATAACAAGGATCAGGACCCGCAAAATCAAAGAAACCGGAAGCAGTATAGAGTGTTCCCGGGTCGTTATGTCCCAACGAGGCTAGAGATGGAAAATCGAAAGACGATTGATGATTTGTTTGAATGTCACAAGGAATGATTGGGCACTAAAACTGATAAAAATAAGCAAAAGCACATAAAAACAGCAAAGAGAATAAGCTGGAACAAGAATCAAAGCTAGCAAAGGCAAAAACACTAAAAACTTTTACACTAAGGCACAAATAAGCTCAAATAAACTTAAGACAAATCAAATAAGCTAACTAACTCTAAATAAGCAAATACAAAAAGCAATTAAGCTAAATAAAATAAGATAAGCTCAATCAGTACTAACTTGAAGTTAGTACTGCTAGTTATATGTTAGTACTGTTGGTCTAAGTTAGTACTGCTAGCTTAAACAAAACACTATGAAACAAGAAATAAGCAAATAAGCTAAAACAGATAATTAACTACCCCTAATAAGCATTTAGGCATAAGATTAAGCAACCAGAATAGATTATAATGATAAATAAGCTAGAAAACTAAAACTGATGAACACTTGAAAATACTTTGAAAAGGAGAATAAGCTTAAATAAGCTTACTCCTAAAGACAGTAAAGGAAAATGGTTTAATCTACTCTAAAAAGCTAAAGAAATCTTTAATAAGCAGAAATAATAAGCTGATAAGCTAAAATGAACTACCAGTATTAACTAAAATAACTACCAGTACTAACTTTAAGTTAGTACTGCTAGTGTTGAGTTAGTACTGTTCCTAAAATGAACTAGCAGTACTAACTACAGGTTAGTACTGTTAGTTGAAAATAGCCTTTAAAAATCATTTTTCTTTCAAACTAATTAAAAACAGATTATCAAATAACAAAGTAAAACACTTATAAGCAAATATTAATCAATAATAAGCACTTAAATAAGCATGAATTGGTCTAGCAGTATTAACTTAAAACTGTATAGTAAGAAAAGGAAAAAGAGACTTACAACACCTTGCTCATAACAGGGTTTATATCAAGAAATATACAGCTTCTAACTTGAGGAAAACTAGTTAGTGATGAGTCCATAAGCCATCCAGAATCTGCCTTATCATCCCATAACATAAGCTGTGATATTGGTATATGTTGAGAGTGATTTTGTGTTACAAAAACAATAGATTAAGTAACTTAACACTGATATTGATTAAAAAAAAACTTCAAACTTGCATTAATTTTGAAAGTGTTACAAAGCTGGAAATAAAAGCTGTAAATAACTAAAAATAAGCTAAGTTGTATTAAAACTAGATAAAAACTAAGACTAGATGCCTCAAAGGCTTACAAAAATCTCTATTTATAACCGAAGTCTTGGACTTGCAGCTTGTGCTTCTTTGGAGAGCAAAAACAAAGTGTGCTTGTTGTGTGAGGTGAATCCAAAGCAAATCCCAACCTTTGATTTCATTTGTGCTTCTTTAGAGTCAATCTCAGCCATTGAAGATACTTGGGAAAGGTGAGGGATTGCCAACATGGCTTTTATACAACTGGGGGGGGGGGTAGTAGGGTGGATGAAATGATTTTGGCTAGGGTGAGAAGTGGTTTTGCAGGGGAGAAGGTATGGGGCGACATACCAGTTGTAACTGGGTTTTGGGGCGGGAAAGAAGACTTTTTTGGGGGAGTTAGCAGTTTGGTCCCCTGAAGTTGTATAACTTAAATGCAATATCTACTCGGTTGGCAACTTTGACCCTTGTCTTTTTAATCTTTTGTAATACAACTTTAGGCTTGGCAGTTTTAGCCCCTCAAGTTGTATTTTCTTCATGCGGATGACTTTAGACTTCGACTTGACTTGGCCCTTTCCTTTCCGTGCTTGGCTTTGTTGATTTTAGCTTTCTTTTTGTTCCTTTTCTTAAATACCCGTATCCTGCACAATACAAAAGCAAAACATACAAATACAAAGTATTTTTGGTACGTTTTTAGTCGTTTAAGTCTGTTTAGAATGGAAAATGGTATGTGTAATTAAGCACATACCATTACCTTTAAATTGTTCATCATCAGACTCATTATCCTTGTTGTTTTGTTCAACAAAATCCGGAATCTAGCTCAAAACTTCTTTAGCTCGCACCCAATACACCTTACCTTGGTAAATAAGTTTAAACGACTCAAAGATATTAAACATACCGGTCATGTAGATACACAATCTTTTGCTATGAAAGCAGCCCTCCTTTGAATTATCCGCGTTTAATAATGTCCCCCACTTTGACACAATCCGATTAAAAGTGTTTTTGGTCCACACTTTTAATGGAATGCCCTTAATTTCCACCTATGTAACTCTCCCGTCAATAATGAAATCATTTGAAGCTTGGAAGAGCTGAGAAAACCAAGATCCAGTACCCGCATTGGACTGGAACTTCTCTTTTACCTCCACTGATTTGAATTCAATCATTACCTACAATCCGCCCAAGTATCTTAGCTCAATATCATCAAAACCTTCATTCCCTAATACCACCTTCAAGTTAGATAACGAGCCAAAATCCTTTACCTTCCCATTCAAACAACAAGAATAATACTGCTGATTCATACATGAATCATCAAGAACCAATGCATGATTACTATCTACCTCCCTATTCACTTATGGACGACCTTTAACAACATGCGCATATGATTTAGAGTTATCTTTTTGCCCACTATTTTTTTATCTTCATTCATAATGTTTCTTTTCTTCCCATTATAACTGAATTGCTTACTACTGTTGTGCAACGTTGGTCTCTGGAATCTAGCAACATTAACGTGAATACTTTTCATGATATCCAATCCAACACCGTGCATAATTTACTAACAAACGCTCCACATCAAAAACTTTTATGAAATGAACAATCTGAACCTCTTACATGCCTTTGATCTTCTATTAGGGATAAATGCATCTACCACATACCCATATTGCTTTCAAGCATTCCAAGTACTATTGAGTGGCAGCATTTGCCGTGCAAAAAAATAAGACGCAACATTTAATTTAAGCATGTTCAACTATCTAATTTTTGTAGAAGTGATTAGTAAAGTTGTTCAAATATCGTCTATGCATTGCTATAAGACCATTGTGAGTTTAGTGAGGTGACTAGTATTGTGTGTATTTTATATGGCAAAAGAAAAATAAGAGGTTGTTTAGGAATGGAAGAAAAGAACAGAAACATGAAACAAATTAAGTCAATCACGCTCAGATTGATAGATATTTTAACGAAGACAAACCATGGTTTAACAGCGTGCAATACTCAAAATGCTCAAATAAATATAAAGACATAGAAGGAAATATTAGGGATGTTATTAGTTCAGGACAAACCCTAAAACCTCTCCAACCTCTCATGATGATTTTTGGTGACTTCTTAAAACCCTAAAACCTCTCCGATCTACTACCTTCCATTGTCATAATCTTGCTAAGGCCCTATTATTCTAGTAGCATCACTTTTGTGATTGATCTCATAATGAAGTTCCTTACAAGATGATTGCCTTGGAACCATAGGGATTGGTTTGATTGTTTTAGGTTTTTTTATTCGGTTTTTGTCATCCTCCCAATCGTTGTTTTTTCAAACCCTATTTTCTTTTTCAAGCCCTAATTTTTGAGCCCTGTCATCCCAATTGTTTTTTCTTCAAACCCTAGATCATCTATTTTTTGGCGTTTTCCTGTCTTTTTATTCGCTCATCTTTTTTTCCATATCCTTGTTTTCGATTCCTTCTAAACCCTAATTTTCTTATCCTGGTCATCATGTCTAGGGATGGCTGGACTTGGGTGTTTGGAAAAAATAAAAAACAACATTCAAAACCTATTGACAACCCATTTGTAAAGGATGTCGAGAAGATCGCTACGTCTTTTTTCGTTACTAATTTCCCTGAATCTTTGGATGCTAAGAGTTTGTGGAAAGAATTCCAACCATTTGGCCGCATTGTGGATGCTTTCATCGCTAATAAGTGTTCAAAAATTGGTAAGTGTTTCGGGTTTGTTAGATTTTAAGGGTTCATAATGGGGATGAATTTGTTAAAATCCTCTCTAATATTTAGATTGGGAGTTACCATGTTTATGTATCTACTACCAAATTCCAAAGACAAGCGAATACTGAATCGAACCCAAAGAAAAATGTTGGGCCAGATCCCCATTCATATGTAACCCCTTTGCGCCCTAATTCTAGTAACAACGCCCCTCTTGTGTTCCCTTCAAAATGGTCGTATGCTTCTGTGGCAAATGGTAGTGCTGCTCCAAAAAGGTTTCCAAATAATGATGTCCATGAAAGTAGCAAAAGTATTCAGTTAACCGAATAGGATCTCATAAAAGTAGAGGATACTTCTACTGTGCTATTGGTAAAGGTGAAAGAGATTGACTCGATTAGCAACTTGTACGTCATCTATAGAAACGAAGGTTTTATTAACCTAAAACTACATTACATTAGGGGACTATAGGTATGGTTTCAAGACATGTGAGGCTTTCAAGTCAAATGATTCGTTAAAGTCTTTTTGGGCCACCATTAAGACTGTATCTCCCTCATTCATAGTTGGTGAAAGGCTGATTTGGATTGAGAGTGCTGGTCTACCATTGTTTGCTTGGGGATCAAATGATCTTAAAAAAGTTACGAGTTTGTTTGGAAAATTCAAATTCTTTGATTCGGAAGAAGCAGATGCTATGAGTATGGGAAGAGTATGTATTGCAACAAAATTCCCCTCCTGTATTTCTGAAACGGTATCAGTAGTTATCCATGGAAAAACTTTTGATGTTCACGTAAAAGAAGTGGGTACCTGAAGCACAAGTATTCTAAATGATTCGGATGATAGCGAATCTGAAGACAAATTTGGTGACGAAGAGAGTCGTACTTCAAATGGGGATGAAAACTCAAATGAGGACATCGATGATTACATTGAACAGATAATGGAGGAAAAGGCTAACTCTAACTTCACAAAGGAATCTCTTCATGAAAATAAAGAAGATGTTTGTCAGGAGCCGAATTCAACAGATAGCAAACGGCCTGGGTTTGAAAAATTATAGAGGAGGGAGAAAATCCCCATGTGGAATGTGGTACATAAGCGGCAATGAAATTTCTAAAGGAGGATGAAGTTAAAGCTGATAATTCTGACTACTGCATTCCCCCTGGTTTCGTGTCACTCTTTAGGGGTGAAAAAGTTTGATCTCATTCTTCTTCTAAGTCAAGGGTCACTAAATGTTCAACCTCCTTTGGTAAATATAAGCAATTGGATAGAAAAGGATTTTCCTTTATTAATGAGATGAATAAGATGATTGATGTAGGCGATGCATTAGGGTACGATGTTAAAGGATGCAAATGGTCTCTAAGAAAATTGATAAATGGTATTGGTGTGTTGATGGTGGATAAATGAATATTTTGTCCATAAATATTCAAGGTTCAAAGAAGCATAGAAAGCGTGTATGGTTAAAAGAGCTTTGTTTCCAACACAACATTCATGTTCTTAGAATTCAGGAGACTAAGATGACAAACTTAAATTGTTTCAACTTAAATCCGTGTGGGGCAACTTCAATTTTGATTACGCTTGTAGTATGGCTAGGGGTCGATCTGGAGGCTTGATCACTATGTGGGACCCAAATTTCTTTAAACGTTCTAGTATTTGGTGTAGTGACAATTATGTTATTGTGCAAGGCAAGTGGATGAATTCGATTGAGGATTATTACCTTATTAATGTTTATGGGCCGTAATACGAGCCAAAGAAATTAAATTTATGAGATTTCCTTTGCATTTTTATTTAAAACCATGTAGGTAACATTATTTTTTTGGGGATTTAAATGAAGTCAGATATGAGGCAGAAAGGATTGGTTCTTCCTTTTCCAGGAGAGATGCTGAGATTTTTAATGCTTTTATTCATGACGCGAGCTTAATCGACCTTCCTATAGGAGGAAGAAGGTTTACATGGATGAATAAAACGGGTTCTAAGTTGAGTAAGCTTGATCGATTCTTGATTTCTAATAGTGTATTCCTTGAACATTCGAATTACAGGTGATGGTATTGGAAAAAGTTTGGTCGGATCATAACCCTATTCTTTTGCATTGCATGAAGTCTGACTTTGGTCCGATCCCTTTCAAGATATTCCATTCATGGTTTGATAGAAATGATTTTGATGACATTGTAAAAGAGGCTTGGAGTGGTCTTTCAAACATGGATGGAGGGCCCTTATTGTCGTTAAATGGCAAGGTAAAAGGTCTTAAGTCTTAACTTAAATTGTGGTTCTCTCAAACAAAAGCAAAAGAGGTCAGTAGAAAGAAATTGGTTTTAGATTCCTTGAGGGTTTTAAATGAAAAAATTGACGCGGGGATGGCAAGTGAAGAGGAAAAAATTCTTCGTGTGAATAATTGGTATGAGTTAGACAATCTCGAGAAGCTTAAATCCAAAGATCTTTTCCAAAAAGCTCGTGTTAAATGGGATGTTAAAGGTGATGAAAACTCCAAATTTTTTTATGGTATTACAAATTCCAAAAGGGACACTCAAAGGATTCATGGTATCATGCACGAAGGTGTTTGGATCTTAACAGAATGCTATTAAATCAGCTTTTCTTAATTTTTTCAAAGAAAAGTTCTCTTGTCATGACTCTTTGGTTAGCTTCCCTCCTATGACGACTGCTAAACGATTAACGGATTCATAATTTACTTATTTAGACTCAATGGTGTCATTGGAGGAAATAAAAAATGCGGTTTGGGATTGTGGTAGTCAAAAAGCTCCGGAGCTGGATGGTTTTTCATTCATGTTTATCAAAAAGTATTGCGATCTTTTGCACCTTGACATTCAGAATTTTGTGGATTCTTTTTTCTCTACAAGAACGTTTCCACCAGGTGTAAATTCTTCCTTTTTCACTTTAATTACGAAAGTCTCCAGTCCCCTTTATATTAAAGACTATAGACCTATTTCTCTTATTGGTTTCCAATATAAGATTGTTGCAAATTTTTTAGCAAATAGGCTTTCCAAGGTCATTGACTCAGTTATCAGCCACGAGCAGTCAGTTTTTATAGCGCGCCACCAAATTCTTGACGGTCCTCTTATTCTTAGTGAGGTTATCAATTGGTATAAGAAGCGGAAGAAGAAAATGTTATTATTTAAAGTGGATTTCGAAAAGGCTTTTGATTCGGTTAGTTTTAGTTTTTTAGATCATGTTATGGAAAATCTTGGTTTTAGTAGCAAGTGATGTCGATGGATCAAGTCGGGGTTAGTGTCCTCTAGGGCTTCTATCCTTGTTAATGGAAGTCCCACTTTGGAGTTCTTCTTAAAAAGAGGGTTGAGACAAGGAGACCCTTTTTTGCCTTTCTTATTTATTATTGTCATGAAAGGCCTTCACATTGCTCTTAAGGATGGTTTGTCATCTAACATGTTTCGAGGTGTTAATGTTGGTTCCCCTGGTATTCGTTTATCCCACCTTTTTTATGCAGACGATGTCATTATATTTTCTGACTGGAATCAACATGATACGGATAATATTATACGTATTCTCAACATTTTCTACCTTGCTTCAGGTCTTAGAATTAATATCAACAAATCGAATCTTCATAGGGTAGGAGTTTCTCATTCGGAAGTTAAGACCATGGCTGCTGGTTCTGGATGCTCGCCTAGTTATCTTCCTTTCTCTTATTTCGGTCTGCCTATAGGTTCGAATATGAGTCACATCTTGAATTGGAAAGTTCTGATAGATCATTTTAAATCCAAGTTATCAGGTTGGAAAGCTAGCTTGCTATCTTCTGGTGGCCGCCTAACCCTCATTAAATCGGTTCTAGGTAGCCTCAATATTTATTTCTTATCTATCTTTAAAGCTCCTAAAGCTGTTATTAAGGTCTTGGAAGTCTTCGTGCCTCTTTCTTTTTGGGGTGCTTCTGTTGAGAAAAGGAAGCTAGCATGGGTCAAATGGTCTAATATTTTAGCCCCTCTCAAAAAAGGTAGTTTAGGCGTTGGAAGTCTTAAAGCTTTCAACCTATCACTTTTGCTTAAATGGAGATGGCGCCTGATGAAAGATTCTTCAGCTTTATGGGTTAAAGTCCTAAAATCCATTCATGGTGATGAAGCTGGTTTCGAGTTAGTTGGATGTAAAACAAATAGGTTATGGGCTCGTATAGTCGGGTCTATTTATCAGCTGCATTCAAGCGGGTGTATTCCTCTAAATACCTTTCGTTTCAATGTTGGTGATGGTTCTTTGATTCAGTTTTGGAAAGATATTTGGTTGGGTGATCAACCTCTTTGTGCTCGATATAACAGATTGTTCCATCTAGAAAAGAATAGAAGTTGTCTTATTAGAGATCGCATTGCTAACAGTTCTTGGTCGTGGGATTAGAGTAGACCGGTAAATATAGGTAGATCACAAGCTGATTTTAATAATCTGTTGGTAGATATCAGTTTGTTAAATATTATGAACGATAGCGACTCGGCTATCTTCTCCCTATCCTCAGACAATAGTTTCTCAGTGAATGCTACTCGTAAGTATATCGACTATTTTAATTCTTCTAATGTTCTTCCAAGCACAAGGTGGTTCAAAACTATTCCTCGAAAAGTTAACATATTTATGTGGCGTTTGTTTCTTGATAAACTCCCTCATCGGTTCAACCTTTCTTCTCGTAGCATCGACATTGATTCAATCATGTGCCCTAATTGCAATGGGCATGTTAAGACGAACTCTTATATTTTCTTCTCGTGCACTACTGCTTCAAATATTTAGAGGCTTTTCGGGTTGGTTGTGGTTTTAATGCTTACCCGTTGTCTATTCTTATGTCGACTGGGCATAACTGTTTTCTTCTTGGTGCGCTCTTTCAAAAGATTAATTGAGTCTTGGGGTTTGCCATCTTTGCCTTTACTTGTTGGATTCTATGGCGTTTTAGAAACAATGTCGTTTTCAATTCTCATTTTATGAAAATTTGCGATATGTTTGATAGTATTCGTTTATTTGCTTTTTCTTGGTTAAAATTTAGAGGTAAAATTTGTATTAGTTGGACTGATTGGCTTAAAGTGCCTTTGTAATTGCTAGCTCCATGCTAGTTTTCTAATAATATGCCGCCGTTCTAAAAAAAGAGAACATAAATACTGAAGTGCAAGTAGACGTAAATAGAGTTGAAAGGGGGCAAATACAAGTTGCTAGAAATAGAGAGTCGTGAAAAATAAGGATTCTTGGTCCTAGCATTGTATTTGTCATTGGATGTTAAAGGGTGGATTACAATGGAGAATATTAATGCTTTTGATGAAGCGTGTTTTTGTAATTGTGTTCATATTTCTTATTCTTTAGAGCAAATTCTTCAAATATCCCATCCGTTCAATGTGTTCATACCAAAATGTTTCATGTTATGCTGGTGTTATCATTAGTAACCTCATTTAAACATTATTTAGCTATAGTTTATACCTAAAAAATGTGACCTTGCCCAAGATGATGGAGGTATCTTTTGAAGCCATTTATGAGCTTTAGGGTTGAAGCATTTTAGATCATCCATTAGTTTCTCAAACTGAGCCACGGTGGTGGCTGTTGCACACCTTTAAAGAAAATCCTTATGAATTTTACCTCTGTAAATTAACTACATGTTGTCATAGATATGTCTTACATTGTATCTGTGCTCAGCAGATGGAAAAAGCTGTTGTTGGTGCAACATTGACTAGGATCTCTTTTATGTTTTAATGATGACAAATAAACATTCATAAAATGTAAAATTACAAATGATAGCCTAAATCCGTGCGCCACAAGCGAAATTCGTTTTACGGATTTAGCTATCGTCGGCTTTCCTTTTACCCGACACATGTGGAAACTTCAATAAAGGTATGTTTATGGTACTTGAGCATTTGGGAACACTCCAAATGAGGTTTAGACTTAGAGAGGAGCAAAAATAAATCATCCCGTTTTTCTATAAAACGCCAACTCAAAACTTTTATCAAATGCCTCTAGCCAAGGCCGGAACTTCTTTCTAAACCTAGTATGATCATACGTTCAACATACCGACAAGAAAAAGTAATCATTTGACCTTAATCCGGATTTACAATGATCCTAATCATGTAACGGGTTTTACTCCCTTATTGGTCAAACTAAGTCAAAGGTCACTTTGCGTAAACGCATCTTTTCCTGTTATGGGATATGCTTTACTTAAGATGCAAAGCACTTAGCTTGTCTACATCAAGATGATTAGTGATCAAATCCAATGTTGATTATCATGGATTAAAGTCTAAATGACTAATTGAGTTTGTGGTATTTAGAAGTTAATTATACTTTGACTTTTCTCACTTTCTTATCCATAGATGTTTTTACAAACTCACATCTATTCCTCACATGCTCATGTCCTTCCTTCTTCTATACACTCCTTCTACCCATTCTATTTAATCACTTGTGTACCCTTCTTACTCAACAAGTGATTTCACTCTTCAACATACACTCCAAACATCTTCTTCCTAAACAATCCCTTAATCACATTTGCCCACTCTTTTCCTTCTTAATGGCAATGTGATTATTAACCCAAATCAATCCTTTGATTTCATCCTAAACACTATCAACTTCATACTTATCTTCATAAACACTTCTTAAACACAAACAACATTCTTCATATACATCTTCACCAAATAAACCCCAAATCATATCCTCTACAATATTACCTTACATAATGTACTTCTCTTGTACCTTATGTACCTTTGTGTCTCCTTTATTCCCAACCATAATCTTCTATATCTTTTCAAAACATTCTCCACCACTATCCACTATTCATCTTCTTCTCCATAGAATTCAAATTAAACATACACACACACATACTCTTCTTCATCTCAAATCTTGATCAAGCCATGTCACCAATCCAAGTACACACATTCTTTCTTTCTCAACCCTTGGATTGCTTCCAAAACAAACAAAACAAACATACTCTCTTCTCTACCCTTGATCAAGCCACCTCATCAATCTAAACTCCCTTATTCTATTCTCAACCATTCGATTGATGCTTCATCTCAAACAAACATAACTCCTCTCACAAACATTATATTCTCACTCACACAACAAACACAACCTCCTCTCTACCCTTGATCTTGTAACAAAACCAAATGTACTCCTCTCATCTTAACCATCCATTTCAAACAAGATCAAGAGGCTCCTATATGTCACATCATGACAACTCACACATAACTCTTCCTCTCTTATCCAACATGTGTGTTATTGAATTTGAAATTCAAATTTCAAATCTTCCCCCTATTTCTCACCAAGCAAAGAATGTTCTAAGAATATTCCCTTAGTTCCTAACCAGCTCTTTCTATCTTTAGTTGGATTCTAACTAGGCTAGTTATCACTTTGAGGAATACCCAAAATATCCTTTCCAATAATTCTATTCTCTCTTTAAAATATCGAATAAGCAAACTTGCTTTTAATACTTCATAAACGTTTTATCAAATGACTATTTAAGTTAGTTGACCTTGAGCAAAAGAATGATTGAAAGGTATAGCGTGAAGTACAATTGGGGGTTTAACAAGTGCGTGTAGTTAAAAAGCTAAGTCTCGAAGAATTTATCTTCGGGAATCTGGCATGCTGGCCATATGCTAGCGCATGGGCAGCACGCCAGACACGAATTGTTTTTACACAATTTGTGCTCCTTGGCCTATAAATACCCCACTTGGCCTTTGTATTCCTTAACTCTTGCAAACATTCATTCCTCTATTTTCTCTTCTCTAATCCTCTAAGTCTAACATCATGTGTTCTTAATCTTCTCATCAATCATCCATTGAAGTGAACACATCTCCGTAAGAGAGCCACACAAGTACCTAATCCATATTTGTGTGATTTGTTGAGGGTCTTCTTTCTCATACCCTTTCTATTAGAATCGAGCCTCTAGGTTAGGTTAGGACTTGGTTCAACAATCTATCTTTTTACACAATCGAGTTGTAAGGGAAGTCTTGTATCCGTAGGATCAAGCCTAGATCATTGGGGATCTAGTTAGGGTTTGATAAGCTTCCAAGGGGAAGGATATTAGAGTTTATAGGTTAAGTGGAATCACGGGTTCTTAGGGGTGGATTCCGAGGGTGGAATACCATAGGTAGTAACTCTTCTGTTTGAGCGCCGAGCTTTGTTGAAAGTCGGTAGAGTTAATTTGTAATACGGTTTATAGTTCACCATAAGGATTATACTAGAATAGTATCAGTGTCGTAGATTCACAAATGGACGTATGGAAGGACTAAACCCCCTTCCTGCACCAGTATATATCGTAATGTCTCTTCTTCTCTTTTCTTCTCTCTATCTACTTATCGTTCACTTTGCAAAGTAGATTAATACACCACTCGGCTCTTTCGAGACTTGAAGTTTTATAAACTTCAAAGAAGTCAAGAAAACCGTATTCACCATTCCCCTATATGGTTCTACAATTGGTATCAAAGTAGCTTGCTTAAGTTTTTAGGCATTAAAACCTTCCTAAGAAGTCATTTTAAGTTGAAAACTTCTTTTTAAAAAATTTAAAATCCTAACTCTTATTTTTAAAAAAGTTGAGTTAAGATCCATGGCTCAAAAGAACCACTTTGAGGGGTGTTTTAGGTAAAGACCACCTTTGCTAGAACCAAATGGCCTTTGCTTTTGGAAAGCCCACTTTGAGACTTATGTAAAGTCCAAATATATTGACTTGTGGCAAGTCATTCAAAACGACGATTTTTACTTTAAAGTTAAAGACGAAGAAATAAAGTTAATGAAGTAAACACCGTACGATCTTCTCATGGATGAGCAAAATAAGCAACTTGGCAAGAATAATGAAGCCAAGGTGACTCTTTACAACACCTTACCATGTAAGGAGTACGAACGAGTCTTCATGTGTAAAACCCTAATAGAGGTTTGGCATACACTCATCATCACTCACCAAGGCAATTCACAAGTCAAGAATTGCAAGATTGATATTCTCACGCAAGAATACGAGAAGTTCTCAATCTCTAATGAAGAAAATATCAATAGTGGCTTCACACGATTCAATGCCATTATGACTAGTCTCAAATCTCTAGATCCGGACTACTCTAGCAAGAATCATGTTAGAAAGTTTCTCCGTGCTCTTCCATTAAAATGGAGAGCCAAGGTGACGGCCATTGAAGAAGCTAAAGACTTGGCCACTCTCCCTCTTAACGAGCTAATTGGAAACCTTAAGGTTTATGAAATGGTCTTGGATAACGATGACGTAGCTTCCAAGACTACTACAAAAGAAAAGGTCAAGTCTTTAGCTCTTAAAGCTAAAGTCACAAGGGAGCAAACTAGTGATGATAGTGATAGTCAAGGAGGAAGTGACGAAGACATTGATGAAGAAGAAGTTGAGGCATTCAATTTATTGGCTAGGAATTTCCGTAAGTTCTTTCCCAAGGATAATCGGTTCGGACGAGGAAATCAATTTAGTAATGGCGAAAATCGATTCTGTAAAAGGAACGGTAATAGCTTCGAGGACAAAGGTGGTGAAAGCTCAAAGAAAAAAGGAGCATGCCATAATTGTGGAATAGAAGGCCACTTTGCTAGTGAGTGTAGAAAGCCGAAGGAGAACAAGATAGTGATGATGGCGCCGAACATTGAAACAACGCAACATGTCTCATGGCAATCAACTCACAGGAGGTAGTATCCAAACCATCCAGTTCTAATATTGATTCAAATATCATTGATTTGCAAAACGAGAATGAGGAACTCCTAAAGTTTAACAAAGATTTTACTAAAACATTTGAAAAACTTTTAAAAGAAAAAACGTGCTCTTGAAGATAAAAATTTAAAACTCTCAAGTAAAATTAATGATCTTGAAATTGAAGTAAAGAAACTTATTAAAAAAGAGGTGGTTGAACCTTGTCAAAAGTGTGTTGTACTCACACAAAAGGTTGACTCTTTAACGAGCAATGTTTCTAAACTTTAAGATGAAGCGTTGAATTTTTCAAAATTCAAATCAAGTAGCATCGCTTTAGATGATATGCTAAGTCGTCAAAAATTGTCCCAAGATAAGGAAGGTCTTGGATTTTCAAAAAATGATAAAACTACTTCCGTAAGTCCAAACAAACCAATAGTGTTTGTAAAACAAAGTCAAAAAGAAATTGCATCAACTAGCTTTGTTAAACCCGTTGTCCCTCAAACTCATTTTGCAAACACTCGAGGTCCTCAAGCACCTATTAGAAGAGTGGAAACAACATACCAAGGACATCATTTGGGCTCTCATAATGGACTTGGATACACACGACCTTGAGTTGACCCTAGACCTCTTTTACCCACACCACATATGAGACCTTCAAACTCATATGCTCGAAGACCTTCTTTTCAAAATAACCATTCCTCGAGAAGAAGAAATTTTTACAAAAATCAAAGGTCTTCGCATCATTAACCTAGCACTTTCCAAAGGAGAGAAAACTCCTACCCAAATCAAAGGCTAAAAACACCTTGGAGCGTTGGACCAAACTTTCAAAACTCCTATGATTTTCAAAACAATCCTTGGTCCGCGTTCTCAAAGTACGACCTACATAAACTATGTGCTTTTCTACAAGACCCAAGAATGGTTAACTTGGGCACCATATTTGCTAACCACAACAGACCCAAAAAACAATGGGTACCACGACTGTGAATTCATATTTGCTTGTAGGTGTGTCTTAAATGCGATCTACTACGAGACGATTGGATTGTAGATAGTGGTTGCACTAAGTACATGACCGGGAATAGAAGATTGTTTACTTCGTACAAGGCGTATGATGGTGGACATGTCATATGTAGGAGCAACCTAAAGGGAAAGGTCATCGGCGAAGGTAATATTACTTATGACTCCATTAAAATTACGAATGTTAAGCATGTTAGTGGTCTAGCTTTTAACTTGATTAGCGTAGGTCAATTATGTAATGATGATTGCGTAGTTAGCTTCTCTAAAGTAGATTGTGATATTAGCAAAAATGGAAAATTATTAGCTAAAGGACATAGGAGAAATGGCTTATATACGTGTAAATTGGGAGATACTCCAAACAATAAATTTGTCTTGCATCCGTGGTGGATAACTCAACGCTTTGGCATAGGAGGTTAGGTCACGCCAATATGCGGTTAGTTCAAAACATAGCTTCCAATGAGCTAGTAAGGAACCTACCAAAGTTGAGCTTTGAAAGATACTTGTGTGATACATGTGGTCTAGGGAGTCAAGGTAATGCAAACAATGGGACTAGGAAAGAAGTGTCAACTAATAGGGTTTTAGAGTTGTTACACTTAGATTTGGTTGGTCCATCTCTAATTCAAAGTTACGGAGGAAACTTCTATACTTTAATAATTGTGGATTACTACTCAAACTACACTTGGATTGTGTTTGTAGAGACTAAGGATGATGTCTTAGAAGAGTTTAAAATATTGTGTAGAAAGCTTGAAACCTACATGAATGTTTTATTGTTTCAATCGTACCAAATCATAGTAGTGAATTTGATAAATTGCAATTTGGGAGCTTTTGTGAACAACATGGAATGTCTTACAACTTGTCGGGCCCGTTCACTTCTCAATTGAATGAGATTGTTGAAAGAACACATCGCAAGTTAAGAAAGATGAGTCGTGCTATGTTAGACGAGCAATCCATTCCACAAAGGTTTTGGTTCCATGCATTAGATACGACAACTTACATATTCAATAGGGTTTATATTAGAAAATTCATTAATAAAACACCCTACGAAATTCTTAGAAATAGGAAGCCGTCATTAGAGTATGAAGGTGTGTTTCTAGGATACTCTCAAACTAGTAAAGCATACATAGTGCTTAACAAGGAAACAATAAGGATTGGGGAATCTCTTAATGTTACCTTTGATGAGAGCTTGCCCGATCCTAACTTATCTTCTTCGGTAGAAGATGATAGGATTGATGAACCCATAATTCAAGATCTCAATGGGTCACCGTCATTACAAGTTAATGTTTTGGTTGAAGGTTATCCTAAGAGTCTAAAAGAAGCTAGAGGTCACCTAATAGAACAAGTAATTGGTGAGTTGAATGAGAGGACACTTAGTTCTAAGACTAAACAAGTAGAGGATTTTCGCATGACGTTTCCCAAAGTCTAAATTGCACGAGTCTAGTTGAGATTGTTATGCACTATAAGATATTGATTTGAAAGTGCGAGGGGTCAAAAAAAGAGTAAAAAGTTTAGAGGTTGTTTGCATACCCTTTTAGAAATAATTATGCTCTTAGAGCTTATGTGATTATGTGCTATGTGTTAGGACTTATGTGAAAGGCATGGAAGTTAAGCAACATTGTTGTTTTAACGAGATGAATGATAGACGTCAATACATTATTCAAACTATGGTTTTGGGGGCTTGTTTGTAGGTGGTGGTACGTGAAGGGTGCAGAGATTGTCCCACCCCCCACACCCCAGATTTGGAATCACCCCCGCCCCCTAAACCCCCCGAAATATTTTGGGGGGGGGAAGGGGAAATAGGAGTGGGGTGGGCAAGGTATATTTTAGGTAATGTGATGGAATTGTGAGGGGGAGGTGGTCGGGGTAGCTTGTGGATGGTTTTGGTTTTTGGCTTTGTAGATATAAAGTAGAGTTGGGAGTTAGTCTTTGTGTTTTGCTTGGTTGAAATGATGATCGATGTGGGTGTGGTTTGGGTATGACTGTCGGGGGGAGATGGGTGTAAGAGATTTAGTGTGGTTGTGTTTGCAATCGTATGAGGTGAGGTTATTCAGAGAGGTTTTATTGTTAGGGTCGGGTGGTATGAGGGTTGGGAAGTACGGGGATATGGTTGACGTGGAAGGGAAAACACAGGAACAATACGAGTTAACTACACAAAACTACCACAACAATGTGAGATTAGGTGAGGCGCAGATAAAAGGGGAAGTATTGTTGTTGGTATGTGAGTCGGGTTGGTTTAAATAGCTATGCGTGGGAGTTGGATTGTGTGGCTGCTTTTGGGGTGACACGCGCGACACGGACCTCCAGGACTGGTCATGGGTTAGCGGGGGGGGTTGGAGCTAGGCCCATTGCATCATTGTGTCCGTTTATTGTTTATTGGAGCGATCGTTGATGTTCTTGTGTTGTGGTCAGATGCGGGTTGACGTCCGTGGTTAGGAGGGAGATTGACGTTTTATATGGTGTGGTGCGGGAAGACCGCAAATGTGTGGCGGATAACAAGGGGAACTTTTGACTTGATAGTATTTGGGATAGCAAATATAATGTTCGGAGTGGGGTAGCTGGGAGGATGGGGGAGTTCTGGATAATTGTTGGGGTGGGGGGTTAGAGGAAATGTAACGACTTGGTTGAAAAGTAAGCAGTCTTGGTTTATTTTTATTTTTACTTTCTTTGATTTTTAAATAGAGTATAAATTAAGTCTAGGCGTTGTTTGCATACCCTTATGGTAGATATATTTTGTCTCTTTGAGCTTTTGTGTTTAGTTTTGCATAAGGGGTTTAGGACTTATACGTGAGTAGCTTAGAAGTTGTACACTAATTGAATTGCTGCTTTGCTGTTGGAGATGAAGGATAGAGTCAGTTCACTGATTCAGTCTATGGTTGACATATCTCAGAATTCATATGGTAAATCCTATGTTCTTAAACAGTATAGATATTGGTTCTTCTTTATCTGGGCTGTTGGGGATTGTTGCATCGAAAGTGTTATGTGTGGTTTGTGGGGTTTGTGTCAGGTTGCTACTAACATTTCATGCTTATTCCAATGATTGGACATGATAGATTACCGTTTGACTAAATTCATTGACAAAATTTGGCTGTAGGTTCTCACACTCTCCTTGTGTTGGAAATGGTTACAATTTGTGTCAAACTTTCGTTCCATGTTCTACTCATGCTCTATTCCCCATGATAGACATGAAAGATTTGTTAGACAAATTCATTGACAAAATTGCTTTAGATCACAACTCACCCTTGTGTTGAAAAGGTTACACTTGTGTCAACTTGTTCATGTTATGTGATCTAAATGTACATATATATGTAGGAACTAAGATATGAAACTAGATCATCCAATTACAACTAAACCTTAACTAAACCTCTTGAATCATTAAAGCATAATATTCTTCCCAATAGAGTACCCAACTTACAAAAGACATAACCACCTTGAAATTTAAGGAATCAAAAGTACCAAAACCCTATTATCCAATGGATATAACCATTCTCAATTCACATCTATCTCCTAGTATTTAACTATAAAAGCACTTGTATATGAGCTCACTCACCACCCATAATGTGATCAATCTACCTTCTTACTAAGAATATAACCTCAAAATATTTCATGAAATGGGTTGATTGTCGATACCACATTAGCTCCCACAAACCTTTTGAAAATCTCCCTTATCTTGAAGGTCGTCACTGCGACAAAAATTTCATATTCGCCACTAGCCTAAAACAGCCCTTTGCTCGTTCAAATCGCCTCTCATTTATGAATCTACCATCGTCCATTTACCCACGTCATATTCAAGAATTTTACCATAAGTATTACTTTGATAGAATCACAACCTCTCTTTTCTTTCACATGTATGGGCATGATTATAACTGGTATCTAAGTGACGTTGGCAAGATCCTAAACATATCATCCACTGGAACCTTATTCTATTGCATGTCAACTAGCACCCTTAATTTTAAGAAAATTAGATTTTACCACCCTAACTCGACCTCAACTGATCCTCCAATAAATGGTGCTCTTGTTCAAAACGTAATCTTAAAAGAACATTTTCATTGTCAAATTGCCCCCTCAACTACATGAGATAAGTCAAAACATCACGATCACTTAAAACCTTGAGCCGAAGTCTTGCTCACAAATGTGTTCGTAAAGATTGAAGCAAACAAAGAATTGCCCATCATTGTTGGATATATGCTCTTTTGTATTGAAACACACACCCCATTCAGCTTTGCCTATTTTCTGGCAAAGAGAATGGATGGAATGGAATTCAACAGAGATCCAATTCCATTTGCTAGGATCATAACAACACTTGTTGAGTTCATCAAGAATGATCACCTAGAGGATGACTCTAGAGTGATGGAAGTGGATGATGTACTTCCCATGTCGGTTCCCTTCATAATGGACTCAATTGAATTCTAAAAAGACAACATAGTAGTAGAATAGAATCTTGCTTGCACTTCTAATGTAACAGGTGACTATCACCAAAATATGCTTAAGAAATATGGCTTACTTGCTTGAAGTAATATGTGTTTTGCTTTCATGTTTTGAACCTCTATTATGCTCAACAAAAAGTAATTAGAGTCATGAACACATATACATATAAATGTTAATATATATATATGAATATATGCAACAATTTACAAAGTCATAATGCTCCACATTTGTACTCATCCATGTTTCTAAGATTCCAAATGGTCAGCTAACCCATGTTAGACTTGCACATGTGTATTTGGTTGTTGCTTGTGTTGTTTTGTGTTTGCTTGTTGCTAGTTGTAGCTAAGAACACTTTCAAAGGTAATGCTCTTGACCCATGGATCTCCGCCTTAGAACAAGGGGAAGCAACGATCTAGGGGGAGCATGTACAATGTTATCTATTCTTCTCTTCTACCAAGACATCAACCTTCCATTGAAAGACTAAGATCCTGCCTTTTTGATTTGACAAAAGGAGGAAAAGGAAAGTAAAGCTTTGAAGCTTATTGAATCAAGAAAAGCAAGCAATTACGGAAGCAAAAGAGCCATACCATACACGGAGCTATGTAAGACTCATAAGGTGAAGACAATGTTCAAGCTTCACCAAATTACAAGGCCAAGATTAAGACGCGAACATCATCAACGGTGGTCTTTATCTTTGCTATGTTTGTAATTTTATTTGCTTTCTGAAATATTATTTGTCATCATCAAAAAGGGGGAGATTGTTGGTGCAACATTGACTAGGATCTCCTTTATGCTTTAATGATGACAAATAAACATTCGTAAAACATAAAATCAAAAATGATAGCCTAAATCCGCAAAACCAGACTTTTCTATCTAGCGCGCTAGGCACGCGTCAGCGCGTAGCCAGCACGCCACAAGCGAAGTCTGTTTTACGGATTTAGCAATTGTCGGCTTTCTTTTAACCTGACACATGTGGAAACTTCAATAAAGGTATGTATATGATATTTGAGCATTTGGTAACACTCCAAATGAGGTTTAGACTTAGATAGGAGCAAAAATGAATCCTCCTGTTTTTCTATAAAATATCAACTCAAAACTTTTATCAAAGCCAAGGCCAAAACTTATTTCTAAACCTAGTATGATCATACGTTTAACATACCGACAAGCAAAAGTAATCATTTGACCTTAATCCGGATTTATAATGATCCTAATCATATAATGGGCCTTACTCC